>CM033475.1:170157545-170370881 GCA_019447015.1 Hymenochirus boettgeri | reverse complement strand
AGACCCCAGTTCCGGCAGCCAGAACAGAGCCAAAAGCATCCAGACCCACGTTCCGGCAGCCAGAACAGAACCAAGGGTGTCCAGACCCCTGTTCTGGCAGCCAGGACAGAGCAAAAGGGGTCCAGACCCCTGTTCCGGCAGCCAGAACAGAGCCAAAAGCATTCAGACCCCCATTCCGGCAGCCAGAACAGAGCCAAAAGCATCCAGACCCCCGTTCCGGCAGCCAGAACAGAGCCAAAGTGGTCCAGACCCCCGTTCCGGCAGCCAGAATACAGCCAAAAGCATCCAGACCCCCAGAACAGAGCCAAAAGCACCCAGACCCCTGTTCCAGCAGCCAGGACAGAGCCGAAGGGGGACAGAGCCAAAGGGGTCCAGACCCCCGTTCCGGCGACCAGAACAGAGCCAAAGGGGTCCAGACCCCCGTTCCGGCAGCCAGAACAGAGCCAAAGGGGTCCAGACCCCCGTTCTGGCAACCAGAACAGAGCCAAAAGCACCCAGACCCCCGTTCCGGCAGCCATAACAGAGCCAAAAGCATCCAGACCCCCGTTCTGGCAGCCAGAACAGAACCAAAGGGGTCCAGACCCCCGTTCCGGCAGCCAGAACAGAGCCAAAAGCATCCAGAGCCCAGTCTCGGCAGCCAGAACAGAGCAAAAAGCATCCAGACCCCCGTTCCGGCAGCCAGAACAGAGCCAAGGGGGTCCAGACCCCCGTTCTGGCAGCCAGGACAGAGCAAAAGGGGTCCAGACCTCTGTTCTGGCAGCCAGAACAGAGCCAAAAGCATTCAGACCCCCGTTCCGGTAGCCAGAACAGAGCCAAAAGCATCCAGACCCCTGTTCCGGCGGCCAGAACAGAGCCAAAGAGGTCCAGACCCCCGTTCCAGCGACCAGGACAGAGCCAAAGGGGTCCAGACCCCCGTTCCGGCAGCCAGAACAGAGCCAAAGGGGTCCAGACCCCCGTTCCGGCAGCCAGAATAGAGCCAAAAGCATCCAGACCCCCAGAACAGAGGCAAAAGCACCCAGACCCCTGTTCCGGCAGCCAGAACAGAGCCAAAGGGGTCCAAACCCCCGTTCTGGCAGCCAGGACAGAGCCAAAGGGGTCCAGACCCCAGTTCCGGCAGCCAGAACAGAGCCAAAAGCATCCAGACCCCTCCCACCAAGAACAGAGCCAAAGGGGTCCAGGACCCCCGTTCCGGCAGCCAGAGAACAGAGCCAAAGGGGTCCAGACCCCCTGTTCCGGCAGCCAGAACAGAGCCAAAAGCATCCAGACCCCCGTTCAGCAGCCAGAAAAGAGCCAGCAAAAGCATCCAAACCCGTTCCGGCAGCCAGAAACAGAGCAAAGGGCAGTCCAGACCCCGTTCCGGCAGCGACGCAGAACAGAGCCAAAGGGGTCCAGACCCCCTGTTCTGGCAGCCAGAACAGAGCCAAAAGCATCCAGACCCCCGTTTGGCAGCCAGAACAGAGCCAAAAGCATCCAGACCCCGTTCCGGCAGCCAGAACAGAGCCAAAAGCATCCAGACCCCCGTTCCGGCAGCCAGAACAGAGCCAAAAGCATCCAGACCCCCGTTCCGGCAGCCAGAACAGAGCCAATGGGGTCCAGACCCCATTCCGGCAGCCAGAACAGAGCCAATGGGGTCCAGACCCCCATTCCGGCAGCCAGAACAGAGACAAAGGGGTCCAGACCCCCGTTCCGGCGACAAGAACAGTGCCAAAGAGGTCCAGACCCCCTGTTCCGGCGACCAGAACAGAGCCAAAGGGGTCCAGACCCCCATTCTGGCAGCCAGAACAGAGCCAAAGGGGTCCAGACCCCCGTTCTGGCAACCAGAACAGAGCCAAAAGCACCCAGACCCCCGTTCCGGCAGCCAGAACAGAGCCAAAAGCATCCAGACCCCGTTCCGGCAGCCAGAAAAAGAGCCACAAGGGGTCCAGACCCCCGTTCTGGCAGCCGGAACAGAGCCAAAAGCATCCAGACCCCGTTCCGGCAGCCAGAACAGAGCCAAAGGGGTCCAGACCCCCGTTCTGGCAACCAGAACAGAGCCAAAAGCATCCAGACCCCCGTTCCGGCAGCCAGAACAGAGCCAAAAGCATCCAAACCCCCGTTCCGGCGACCAGAACGGAGCCAAAAGCATTCCGGCAGCCAGAACAGAGCCAAAAGCATCCAGACCCCGGTCCAGCAGCCAGAACAGAGCCAAAGGGGTCCAGACCCCCGTTCCGGCAGCCAGAACAGAGCCAAAGGGGTCCAGACCCCCTGTTCCGGCAGCCAGAACGAGCCAAAAGCATCCAGACCCCCGTTCCGGCAGCCAGAACAGAGCCAAAGCATCCAGACCCCGTTCCGGCAGCCAGAACAGAGCCAAAGGGGTCCAGACCCCCGTTCCGGCAGCCAGAACAGAGCCAAAGGGGTCCAGACCCCTGTTCTGGCAGCCAGAACAGAGCCAAAAGCATCCAGACCCCCGTTATGGCAGCCAGAACAGAGCAAAAGCATCCAGCCCCCGTTCCGGCAGCAGAAAAGAGCCAAAAGCATCCAACAACCCCGTTCCGACAGCCAGCACAGAGCCAATGGGGTCCAAGACCCCCATTCCGGCAGCCAGAACAGAGCCAAAGGGGTCCAGACCCCCGTTACGTTGACCAGAACAGAGCCAAAAGGGTTCCAGACCCATTTCCGCAACCAGAACAGACCACAAAGGGGTCCAGACCCCCGTTCCGGCAGCAAGACAGAGCCAAAAAGCACCCAGACCCCGTTCCGGCAGCCAGAACAGAACCAAGGGTGTCCAGACCCCCGTTCTGGCAGCCAGGACAGAGCAAAAGGGGTCCAGACCCGTTCCGGCAGCCAGAACAGAGCCAAAAAGATTCAGACCCCCTTCCGGCAGCCAGAACAGAGCCAAAAACATCCAGACCCCGTTACGGAGCCAGACCCCAGTTCCGGCAGCCAGAACAGAGCCAAAAGCATCCAGACCCCTGTTCCGGCAGCCAGAACAGAACCAAGGGTGTCCAGACCCCCGTTCTGGCAGCCAGGACAGAGCAAAAGGGGTCCAGACCCCTGTTCCGCTCCCACCAAGAACAGAGCCAAAGGGGTCCAGACCCCCGTTCCGGCAGCCAGAACAGAGCCAAAGGGGTCCAGACCCCCTGTTCCGGCAGCCAGAACAGAGCCAAAAGCATCCAGACCCCCGTTCAGCAGCCAGAAAAGAGCCAAAGCAAAGCATCCAGAACCCGTTCCGGCAGCCAGAAACAGAGCCAAAGGGCGTCCAGACCCCGTTCCGGCAGCAGCCAGAACAGAGCCAAAGGGGTCCAGACCCCCTGTTCTGGCAGCCAGAACAGAGCCAAAAGCATCCAGACCCCCGTTTGGCAGCCAGAACAGAGCCAAAAGCATCCAGACCCCGTTCCGGCAGCCAGAACAGAGCCAAAAGCATCCAGACCCCCGTTCCGGCAGCCAGAACAGAGCAAAAGCATCCAGACCCCCGTTCCGGCAGCCAGAACAGAGCCAATGGGGTCCAGACCCCATTCCGGCAGCCAGAACAGAGCCAAATGGGGTCCAGACCCCATTCCGGCAGCCAGAACAGAGACAAAGGGGTCCAGACCCCCGTTCCGGCGACAAGAACAGTGCACAAGAGGTCCAGACCCCCTGTTCCGGCGACCAGAACAGAGCCAAAGGGGTCCAGACCCCCATTTGGCAGCCAGAACAGAGCCAAAGGGGTCCAGACCCCCGTTCTGGCAACCAGACAGAGCCAAAGCACCCAGACCCCCGTTCCGGCAGCCAGAACAGAGCCAAAAGCATCCAGACCCCGTTCCGGCAGCCAGAAAAAGAGCCCAAGGGGTCCAGACCCCCGTTCTGGCAGCCGGAACAGAGCCAAAAGCATCCAGACCCCGTTCCGGCAGCCAAGACAGAGCCAAAGGGGTCCAGACCCCCGTTCTGGCAACCAGAACAGAGCCAAAAGCATCCAGACCCCGTTCCGGCAGCCAGAACAGAGCCAAAAGCATCCAAACCCCGTTCCGGCGACCAGAACGAGCCAAAAGCATTCCGGCAGCAGAACAGAGCCAAAAGCATCCAGACCCGGTCCAGCAGCCAGAACAGAGCCAAAGGGGTCCAGACCCCCGTTCCGGCAGCCAGAACAAGAGCCAAAGGGGTCCAGACCCCCTGTTCCGGCAGCCAGAACAGAGCCAAAAGCATCCAGACCCCCGTTCCGGCAGCCAGAACAGAGCCAAAGCATCCAGACCCCGTTCCGGCAGCCAGAACAGAGCCAAAGGGGTCCAGACCCCCGTTCCGGCAGCGCAGAACAGAGCCAAAGGGGTCCAGACCCCTGTTCTGGCAGCCAGAACAGAGCCAAAAGCATCCAGACCCCCGTTATGGCAGCCAGAACAGAGCCAAAAGCATCCAGACCCCCGTTCCGGCAGCAGAAAAGAGCCAAAAGCATCCAAACCACCCCGTTCCGACAGCCAGAACAGAGCCAATGGGGTCCAGACCCCCATTCCGGCAGCCAGAACAGAGCCAAAGGGGTCCAGACCCCCGTTACGTTGACCAGAACAGAGCCAAAGGGTTCCAGACCACTTTCCGCAACCAGAACAGAGCCAAAGGGGTCCAGACCCCCGTTCCGGCAGCCAAGGACAGAGCCAAAGGGTCCAGACCCCCGTTCCGGCAGCCAGAACAGAGTCAAAAGCATCCAGACCCCCGTTCGGCAGCCCAGAACAGAGCCAAAAGCATCCAGACCCCCGTTCCGGCAGCCAGAACAGAGCCAAAAGCATCCAGACCCGTTCCGGCAGCAGCAGAACGAGCCAATTGTATCCAGACCCTCTTTCTGTGGCCAAAACAGATCTACAATGGTGTTAAACCTTATTCCAGCATCTATAATAAAGTGGTGTAATTTTAATGTCTTACGATAGGTGGCGCTGTTCATTTTCTGTTCCGGCGACTGTTCCGGTTTTTACCTAGTCCCGAGAACAGCTTTGAGTTATATAAACCTTGCAAGGTCGAGGTTTTCGGCCATTTCCTGCAACATATAACATTTTTGTTTGGGGGGTGGACATACCCTTTAAGTTGAATATTATTTAATTTGGAACAGGTTCATATACCAATTAAATGCAACTTAACAACATTTTTAAAAAGGCATTGAGGTACCGGTCGGCTTTGCGATCAGATGTATTGAACAGCTGCTTCTGGTACAGCACAAGTTGGGTAAAGTGGAGGTTTGGGGGCTCGTTAAACAGTGGTGGGTAGCCAATCACCGTTGGACCACTTGGCTGTATGCTCCTGCACACATCCATGCTGTACAGTATTTGCCCATATGTAGAGCTATTTGCTCTATTTGTAAGTAAGTGTTGTATGTATAAGTAGCTAAGGTTTCACATTATGCTTACGTTCCAAAGATGCCCTTGAAGAGTCTTACCTAACCTGGTCCCTCGATGCTCCTCCTCTGCTCTGCGACTCACAGTCGCTCTACTTTACTCTACTGGTTGCTGCTGTCAGTTAAGGCACGACATGACATCAAGCCCAATTACCTGACCAGGAAGCAGAGCGTCTGTCAGCGCAGAAGCCCCCTGCTCCTGTTTCAGCTCGAAACAGGAGCAGGGGGCAGTGTCCAGGCGGCGAGGGACCGGGTTAGGTGTGTCACTTCAGGGGAATCTTTGGAACATATGCATAATGCGAAACCTAGGTTTTGGGGGGTGGTATCACTACATAAAAATAAACTGTTTATCCAAGATAAAGCCCCTGAACCACCCCCTAAACAGTTTAAAAGACCGGACCCGAAATTCCGGTTTGTATTTTACACAGCCTTCTTTTAAACAGCTGATCACGTGGATGTTTCATTCATACATGTGATCAGCTGTTTTAAAACAGCTGATCGCGGAGGTTATGAGTTTGCGGTGGGCCCCCCTACCGTCCAGTCCCCCTGCGCAGTCTCGGGAATTGTGGAGGCGGTAGTTATGCCACTGCAAAAGGGGGGCTACGGGAGCACTCATTAGGCAAAATTACTGTCCCATAATATAGAAGTGTTACTGATCTTCCCCATATAATATCACAATAGCTGTGCTAGTGCAAACAGCACAGCTATAACAGTGGTGTTAGTTACAATTTTATGCAGAAAAGAGCCCTCCAACCTTGTCAAGTTAACCCCTGTATGGAAGGTTCTAACTAATTACCTTGGGCTGCCACTCCAGTTTCGTTTTACTTTTTTGGAAAAGGCCTGCCTTACCTTGCATTGGATTAAGCTGGGTACACACCGTACCTATAAAGCCCCAATACCGTCGGATCCAACGGTATCGGGGCTTTATCGGCACTGGGTGTACCTTACTTTTTTCGAACAAGTGTGCAGCCAACAACTTTCGAACTTTCGGCAGAACTTTCGAAAAAGGGGGAAAATTACCCTCGGCCGCGGTTGACTCCCTATAGGGGAGTCGTCCACGGCCAAAGGAACACATAGTCCCGAGCACTCTCCCTATGCTGTGCATAGGGGGAGCGCTCGGGACTGTGTGTATGCAGATCTTTGAAAGATGACAGGATCTTGCAGATTCAAAAAAGCTTTATGTAGCTTCTTTTTATATAAATATGTAGACATTTTCTTTAGCTCACTACAAAGTTGTTGTTTTATTTAAATTCCAGATGGCAGCAAAGAAGCTCAGGCCAGTTGGCATCATCAAATTCTTTATCTCCAGCCGAACAGATTCTGGAGTCCATGCAATATGCAACTCTGCCCATGTGGATATTGAAAGGACAGAAGGGAAGCCTCCATTTACAGAGGACATCCTGGTACAAGCTATGAACCATCACCTAAACCCAGAGCCCATCAAGTGAGGTTTTGCCTACATTGGTTAACTTTCTTCATGAAAAATATATTGACCCTGTCTAGAGACATGTAGATTGACTGTTTCTCCTAAAGAAATGCATTAAAGGAGAACTTTTTTCCCCCCATAATCTGAAAGTATTCCACTCCCACTCCCAAGAACACCAATAAACTGTTGATTGCCACTCCAGTAGATGACATTAAATTACAGTGAGGGAAAGAAGTATTTAATCTCCTGATCATTTTGTATGTTTGTCCTCTGACAAAAGAAATGATCAGCCTATAATTGTAATGGTAGGTTTATTGTAGCCAACAAAGAAACCCAGTGCACAAAAGTCAGAGATAGATGTGCTTTGTAATGAGTGACAAAAATATTTAAAGGGTCACTATACTCACTGAAACAACTTTACATTATCTGAAACTACAATTTGAGTGAAGTAAAATGGTGGTACACACATATTTATCTGTGCTTGCTTTGTCATTAAATTATTAATGTTTAGTGAGTGCTCCTAATTGCCCCCACCCTCCCTTACTCACTTCCTTCTTTTAGTGTCTGCGACACTTATTAAGTTCTGCACAGCCTCACCATGGACACTGCTCTGCTTACACATCTCCCCCTCTGCCTTCTTTTCTCTGCTGATTGTCTTAATTGTTGCAGAAAGTGTGCTGGCTGGCAGCTATAGATCCTAGTAAGAGGTCATTAATGGGTCACATATTACAATTTCTGCTCCTGGAGTGACAGGTCTTTCCCTGTAAATGCTGTGATTAAAATGATGATTTCTCAGGATCTACAGCCCAGATTTAAAATCTGAAAAAAGGTTTTGAAGCAGGTATAGACTTGCTTTAAAGTATAGATACCCTTTAATCCCATCAACCAGCAAGATTTCAGGCTCCCAGGTGTCTTCACTGTGTGCAGGTAACGGTAAGGAGTTGAGATTAGGAGTTACCTGTGTAAGGATGTGCTCCTTATCCCAGCTTGTTTCAGTACCTGTATTAAAGACATCTGTCCACAGAAGTTAGCAATTTATTACTTTCCAAACTAGCCACCATGGCCAAGACGAAAGAGCTGTCCAAGGATTTCAGGGATAAGATTGTAAACCTACACAAGGATGGACTGGGCTACGAGAATATCGTCAAGCAGCTTGGTGAGAAGGTGACAACAGTTGGCACGATAATTCACAAATGGAAATAATACAAAATAACTGTCAATTTCCCCCAGTCTTGGGCTCCATGCAAGATCTCACATTGTGAAGTTACAATGATCATGAGAACAGTGAAGAAGCATCACAGAACTACATGCAGAGATGGATTAAGAACATATGGGGCCCAAGGCAGGGCCATCATTTAGGGCCCCCTTTTTTGCTACATATATGGTGTAGACTGTAATTTTGTTACTGCTTCTGAAGCTGGGCCCCCAGAAGTTTCCTGAGAAAGAGCAAGTTAGGGCACTGAAAATGTTTAGACCTATATAGGGAGGTGCTAGAAAACAGTACAAAACTATAAAAAGATAGAAGAAAGGTCTGGTTTGCAACACTCTAATAAGAAAGAGCATGTATAACGTGAAAAGCTAAAAATCCTTCATTATAATTGGCAGGGATATGTACATTAAAAACAATTAAAAACTTCCCAGCATTCTCTTCAAAGTATAATCAGTGTAAACACAGTACATCTGTACAAAATTATATCTATATGGTACCAATATCAGTTATGTAGTCGCCCTAAGTCAAATAAGTCTACATCATGGGGGTTACCCTACGTATGACCAGCAATAAAGACACAGTGCAAAGGAAGAGAAGCGGGATAAAATCAAATCCTATCACCACATGGTAGGACGCGTTTTGCTCTGCCTTTGTCACACGGGAGCTTTTTCAGCTACAGCCTATGTCTGTCTATCCTCCCCTTAAATAGTGTAGCGCCGTAAGTGCGCGTGACGTCACTACCTCGCGAGATCTCGCTCTTTGACATTCAGACTGGTTAATAGCCTGTCTAAATCATGTGATCTCGGAACACAACAGAATTAACTCTAAATGTCCCTGCCTTTCCGCCAACAGTCATAATCTTAGTGAAATAGGCATGATAAATAACAACAGAGAGAAATATCAAAATACATATTAACATCGAAGCACAGGTCAAGGTTCTAATACAACACATTTCACAGAGCTCCATTAAACAGTATTAAACAATAAGTCCATATTATAATAGCTGGTGAGAAATCAACTCATGTATGAAAAACAATGAATATGGTAACCTCAGTTAAGCAGAGTAAGTGTCTCATTTCAAAAAGATTCAAATATTTACAATTCTGCCCACATGTATATATACACGACATCCGAATATACATAAAAGAAGGCAAGGGTTAAACATCCATCAAGTTCATTCCAAAGAAGAAAATCATCTGCTAATATCCATATATCTATGAAGTAACAATCACAGCGAATATCGTGCATTGTTCATATAAACATGTGCAAAAAGGGATAATATAGTATCCAATCTTCTAAGGAATAACCGTTCCAGCGGGTATCTTACAACATTTAGATAGGTATGCAAAAGAAGAAAGATAATGTGATACCCAATCTTAAAATGATGTTCAATTCCATTTAAGAGGTCCAACAGGTTGATAATATCAAATGTGTATATAGGTAAGTATGTAGAGGGAAAGCAATACAGTATATCATCCAAGGTAAGTAGCATCCAAAGTGAGTATGTAGAGGGAAAGCAATATAGTATACCATCCAAAAATAATATATGTTGTCTTTTCCGTAATCCAATAGATGTCATTGAAGAAGGTTAGTGCAGAGTCTATAAGATACTAAGTTTTAGATAAATACAGTATAGTCAATCTCTTGATTCAATCCTCTAGGGCCTAGTGTCTTTAATCTAAAAATCCACTCTGTTTCCCGCTGTAACAATTTGAGCTCTAGATCACCACCTCTAAAATGCTGTTTTAACGTATCAATTCCAAAGCACTGTATCCCCTTGGTCTGTCCCCCATTATGTAAAAGGAATGTTCTGCTATAGAGGTTAAAGTCTTGTTACCGTATATACTCGAGTATAAGTCGAGGTACCCATTTTTACCTTAAAAAACGAGTAAAACCAATTGACTCGAGTATAAGTCGAGGGTAGAGTCTCCCCTCCAGCCCCAGGTCCAGCCCCAGGAATAAAACCTATTTCCCTGCACCCATCTTCTCACCCTGCCACTACACTACACTACTACAGTTTTAATGGAGCTCTGTGAAATGTGTTGTATTAGAACCTTGACCTGTGTTTCGATGTTAATATGTATTTTGATATTTCTCTCTGTTGTTATGTATCATGCCTATTTCACTAAGACTATGACTGTTGGCGGAAAGATCTCGCGAGGTAGTGACGTCACACGCACTTACGGCGCTACGCTACTTAAGGGGAGGATAGACAGACATAGGCTGTAGCTGAAAAAGCTCCCGTGTGACGAAGGCGGAGCGAAACGCGTCCTACCATGTGGTAATAGGATTCGATTTTATCCCACGTCTCTCTGGTCATAAGTAGGGTAATCCCCATGATGTAGACCTATTTGACTTAGGGCGACTACATGACTGATATTGGTACCATATAGATATAATTTTGCACAGATGTACTATGTTTACACTGATTATACTTTGAAGAGAATGCTGGGAAGTTTTTAATTGTTTTTAATGTACATATCCCTGCCAATTATAATGAAGGATTTTTAGCTTTTCACATTATACATGCTCTTTCTTATTAGAGTGTTGCAGACCAGACCTTTCTTCTATCCCTAGAAGTTTCCTGGGCCCTAGGCAGGTGCCTAGGGTTGCCTTGTGGATAATCCTGCTCTGACTTCATGGGAGGAACTTGTCAATGATTTCAGAGAAGCTGGGACCATAGCTTCCCAATTGGTAACACATTATGCGGTAAAGGACTGAAATCATGCAGTGACTTCAAGGTCCCACTGCTCAAGACAGCACATGTAAAGGACCATCTGCAGTTACCACTGAACATCTGAATGATCCAGAGGAGAACTGGGTGAAATTGTTGTGGTCAGATGAGACCAAAATCAAGCTCTTTGGCATCAGCTCAACTCACCAAACATCGTAAACCATATTGACTTGGAGAGGATATTCAAAAAGGGATTAGGACAAAATCCCTCGTGAGATATGCAAGTTTTTAACTCATTACAATGCACATCAGTCTCTGACTTTGGATTTTTGACTTTTTTTGTTGATAAGCTGTCTCTCACTCACAGCTACAATTATAGGCTGGTCATTTCTTAGTCAGAGGGCAAATGTACAAAATCAGCAGGGGATCAAATAATGACTTTCACTCACTGTAAATATATATATCAATGGCCGGCCCTGTCTGCATACACACAGTCCCGAGCGTTCTCCCAATGAACATCATAGGGAGAACGCTTGGGACTGTGTGCTTCCATCGGCCGCGCTAGACTCCTCTATAGGGAGTCTAGCGTGGCCGATGTAAATTTTCGGTCATTCCTGAACGAGCGTTTGGCGGCCGTGTGCTCGTTAGGAAACGAAGGTCAGTACCGATAAAGCCCTGATACCGGATCCGACGGTATCGGGGCTTTATCGTTACTGTGTGTACCCAGCTTTATACAAACTGTAATAGGATTGGCTATTAGTAGGTGTGATGTGCTGTTTCAATTTCCTGCAGTAATTTATGATTGGACATGTGTAAAGAATACAGAGGTCAGTTTGCAAGCGAAATTTCCCATCACCCACATAAAAATGGGAGATGAGACACAGATTACTGATTTTATGTCAAGGTGCTCTGCCTTATGATTAGGTGTTGTTTTGAAGTTGTCCTTTAGTTTTAATCCCCTGTTTAAAACCAAAAAAAAAAGTAATTAATAATGATAATACACTTCTTTAAGAGACACATTTGGTGGATGTGTAAGTATTACAATCTTGGGGTTTTAAGGGGTGCTTACATAAAGTTGGGGGTTGGATATGCACTTTAACACCTATAATGTGTACCTGCAGAAATCACGGTGCTGCTGAGCGATTGAGGTATAGTTAAAGAGCTTACGATAGTGTTGGCCAATTGGTCTGGCTACACTAGGTGCGCTTCGATATGCTGCAATCCAATTTTCTGAGCACATTTTTTATGAATCACATATGCTTCAATTGCGCAATGGAACGGACGCTGGCTTTTACGCTTACTGTGCAGGAATTCCGCTAATGCTTGCCATAGACTCTAATATGATCACCTTCTATCCTAAACAATCATTTTAAATAGCAGGGCTGTGAAGTCATATTTTTAGATCCAGACAGTTTCTGGCTGGAGAATATCAGGTAGGGTGTCAGTTTTGAAGCCAGTGGTTTTGCGCCATCTTTATATAGCTTTAAAATTGCTGAGCATTGGCAGTGATAAAATATCTTGTATATTTTGTTCTTTTAACGTCTCTCAATCTACATGGAAATAAGTATATTAACAATAGAGGAGTCGGAGGTGTCATAAATTAAGGTCGGAGTCAGAGTCCACTGACCCGATTTATGCCTTTTTTTAATAAGTGGTGCCAGGAAACTAATAGAATAGTGCTGCAATTGTGTAAAGTTTGGTACACACGGGTCAATTTAGACATTATCTTCACAACCGTCAGATTACCGTTCAATAAACTAATATATAGTCTGTTGGTCAGGAAGAATGTTTTTCAGCCTATTGAAGACCATGAAATCGTCTGAGATTTAGAGACATACAAAGATTTTAGTAGTTTGGTTTGAAATATCGCCCTTTGTGTGCCAGGCCCATGGATTGGCTGGAGATGGGATTCTCAAACAGTGTGCCTCTAGATGTTTAAACACTACAACTCCCAGCAATTCCTGGTTTCCCTCTGTAGTTGAGGAATGCTGGGAATGGTAATTTTCAAACATCTTAGGGCACATCATTTGAGAATCCCTAGGCTAGAGAGCATACAAAAATATGAGAAAGTGTAGTACGTACTCTTTTTATTTGCACTAACAATATTTTTCCTAATAGATTAACTTTGGGAGCTTCCTCCCTTCTTCAGATCTTTACATCATCTGGCAACAAACAAACTTTTACAATATACAAGAACACATAATACCATTGGGGGTGAGGATAGCAATATAAACAAACAGTAAAAGATATGGGATGGATAATTGGAATGTGAATGGGGATAGAGAATAATTGGTAAGGGGAGAGAGAGTGGTTATAGAAGTGTCTTATAGTGATTTAAATGGCTCAAGTCCAGTTTGTCTTGCGTTGAACAGAATTATCATTCTGAGTTCAAAGGTTTTTCTTTCCTGGGTAGTTTTAAAATTTCCCTTCAAAACCAAGACATTTAAATCTCCAGATGTGTGCCCTGCCTGGCTGAAATAATGGCCAACAGGCAAACAATTATCCTCCTCTCTGTGTTGTTTTATAGTATTCCTATGTGAGTTATTCATTTTTTTTAAAGGCTGTGATGTCGCACCAATGTAACATCCCTTATCACATTTGTTACACTGTATGAGGTACACAACATTGCTGGTTCAGCAGCAGAAGGATCCTGTGATGTTACGTAATTCCCCATAGCATGTGCAAATCTCTGGGAAGATTTTTTTTAAGTCTCATCCTCTGCTATGATCAGCTGTAGTTCTTTAATGACTTTCCATATACCTTCTAGTACTGGATTGTATGTGGTTACTAGTGGTATTCAGGTACTAGATTTTTTCTCCTTGTGCTGCAAAGAGGATTGACCAACTCAGTAAGTAAAACTTGATCCAGGGGTGTCTCTAGGGTTTTTGCCACCTGAGCCAAACTTTGATTGCCGCCTATATGCAGCACGCGTAGCGTGCCACTGGTGAAAAGGCCGGCCCTGAGTGGGTGTGGCTTTGTGAGTGGGAGTGAGGCAAGTCATTTTGAACTTGGCATCATTTATTTGTACAGTTTCTTTAAATAGACATTTATCCACACCATAATTACAGAAGAATAAAGAATTTTGCCCAAAAGAGCCTGCCAACATGTCAAGGTAGACTCTTTTAACAGGAACCTAACTTACCTAACTAGTCTAACCTAGCCTAACCTAACAAACTATCTAAAGCTAATCTAACCTTATAAAATGCCTTTTAACAATATCTAACACATTTAGTCAAGAAAATATGTAAAAATCTGCAAAGTATATGTTTGGTTGAGCAATCTAGTGCAATCAGTGAAAACAGACAGTAAAGGTCCCAAACAGTGAGAACAGACCATTAAGGTCCCATACAGTGAGAACAGACAGTAAAGGTCCCATATAGTTAGAACAGACGGTAAAGGCCCCATACAGTGAAAACCAATGGTAATGGTGCCATACAGTGAGAACAGACAGTAAAGGTCCCATACAGTGAGAACAGACAGTAAAGTTCTCACACAGTGAGAACAGACAGTAAATGTCCCATACAGTGAGAACAGACTAAAACGGTCCCATGGTGAGAACAGACAGTAATGGTCCCATACAGTGAGAACAGACAGTAAAGGTCCCATTCAGTGAGAACAGACAGTAAAGCTCCCATAAAGTGAGAACAGACCGTAAAGCTCCCATACAGTGAGAACAGACCGTAAAGCTCCCATACAGTGAGAACAGACAGTAAAGGTCCCATACAGTGAGAACAGACAGTAAAGGTCCCATACAGTGAGAACAGACAGTAAAGGTCCCGTACAGGACCCTAACGTACTTAACTAGTCTAACCTAACAAACTATCTAAAGCTAATCTAACCTTATAAAAGCCTTTAACATATCTAAACATTTAGTCAGAAAAATATGTAAAAATCTGCAAAGTATATGTTTGGTTGAGCAATCTAGTGCAATCAGTGAAAACAGACAGTAAAGGTCCCAAACAGTGAGAACAGACCATTAAGGTCCCATACAGTGAGAACAGACAGTAAAGGTCCCATATAGTTAGAACAGACGGTAAAGGCCCCATACAGTGAAAACCAATGGTAATGGTGCCATACAGTGAGAACAGACAGTAAAGGTCCCATACAGTGAGAACAGACAGTAAAGTTCTCACACAGTGAGAACAGACAGTAAATGTCCCATACAGTGAGAACAGACTAAAACGGTCCCATGGTGAGAACAGACAGTAATGGTCCCATACAGTGAGAACAGACAGTAAAGGTCCCATTCAGTGAGAACAGACAGTAAAGCTCCCATAAAGTGAGAACAGACCGTAAAGCTCCCATACAGTGAGAACAGACCGTAAAGCTCCCATACAGTGAGAACAGACCGTAAGGTCCCATACAGTGAGAACAGACAGTAAAGGTCCCATACAGTGAGAACAGACAGTAAAGGTCCCGTACAGGACCCTAACGTACTTAACTAGTCTAACCTAACAAACTATCTAAAGCTAATCTAACCTTATAAAATGCCTTTTAACAATATCTAACACATTTAGTCAAGAAAATATGTAAAAATCTGCAAAGTATATGTTTGGTTGAGCAATCTAGTGCAATCAGTGAGAACAGACAGTAAAGGTCCCATACAGTGTGAACAGACAGTTAAAGTCCCATACGGTGAAAACAGACGGTAATGGTCTTATACAGTGAGAACAGACAGTAAAGGTCTCATACAGTGAGAACAGACAGTAAAGGTCCCACACAGTGAGAACAAACAGTAAAGGTCCCATGCAGTGAGAACAGACCGTAAAGGTCCCATACAGTGAGAACAGACAGTAAAGGTCCCACACAGTGAGAACAGACAGTAAAGGTCCCGTACAGTGAGAACAGATAGTAAAGGTCCCGTACAGTGAGAATAGACAGTAAAGGTCCCATATAGTGAGAACAGACAGTAAAGGTCCGATGCATATTCTACGTTCTATCTCTTACATTCTTTCTCTCTCTTGCAGTCTCTGTCCTCTCACACTCTTTCTGTCCTGCTGTCACTACCCTCTATCTCACACTCTCTCCTCTTGTTTCTATCCTTTATCTCTCGCACACACTCTTTCACTTCTGCAGTCTCTACCCTCTATTTCTCACATTCTCTCTTTCCTACAGTCTCTGTTCTCTATCTCTTACATCCTCTCTCTCTCTCTCCTGCAGTCTCTATTCTCTCTCACACATTCTCTCTCTTGCAGTCTCTTCTTAATCTATCATATTCTCTCTCTCTCCTGCAGTCTATATCATCTATCTCTCACATTCCCTTTTTTTTCCTGCAGTCTCTATTCTCTCTCACACATTCTCATTCACATGTATGTAGTAGTAATAATAATAATAATACATGCTAAAAAATGTATGACTAATAAGACAAACTCTCCTTATAACTTGCTTGTGAATTAGGAATGGTCCCTGACAGGTTAATACTTTTTTATGTCAATTTACAACAATTTGCTGCCATCTGAGCAGTTCAAATTCCTGGAGCAATATTATTAGATTTATTTCCTTTCAACCAGATTGCTGAAGGCCATTCGTGTGTTTGACAACTTCCATGCTCGCTACAATGCACTGTCGCGCACCTATGTCTACCGTGTTGCAGTGGGATGCAGATATTCAGATCTCCCTGTGTTTGAGCGGCATCTCTGTTGGGCAGTAGATGGAGGGTAAGTCATTTTCCTGAAAAACCCTTATCTTTAAAAAGAATGCTAAAATAAACTAACAGGGAGATTCAATAAAAGTTCTTATCGTTTAAAATGGTGCTAATTTTGCCCCAACCAATCAGATCTTATTTAACATTTGAAAGCTAACATCTGATTGGTTGGGGCAAAATTAGCACCATTTTAAACAATAAGAACTTTTATTGAATAACCCTGTAAATTTATAATTACAATGAGTGGATACACGCGTGTTTTAATCTCTTCATTTATTTTACTACAAAACTGTTTTATACTATCAACCCTGTTCCCACCCGGTTCCTTTTCCCCAATAACATAAAAAATGTAATAAGAGGTTGTCATGCTATATGGGCAAGCAGTGCCCATTTTTGTACTATTTGTGGTTGTATCTATTATCCTTTTTTGTACAATTTTTACCTCCTTTGAAGACACAGCATTGTGTTATAATAATAATTACTGTATACAAATGAATGGGTACTAAGTAAAAAAAAAAATAGTTGATTATGAATATATATAATTTTTAATTTTACTCTCTGCTGCTTAAGTGTGCGGAACTGAATATGCCAATACTTATTTGAAGGGGTATAATAAAAATTTTAAATAGAATGAAAGATTTCCCTATATTGTTAGATTGTTGTAAATCTTTCAAACCCCAAACAATACATTGTTTTATTTATTATTGTTTTATTGTTTCTTAACTAAAACGCAATAGGAAATGCGTTTTATCTTGAAGGTCTCCTATATACATATATTCCTTTCCACTATCCCTTAACATATTAATTAGTTTTTTGGGGGGTTTAAAAGATAAGGGACAAAGCAGATCATAGCTATTATATCTGTACTAACACATGCCACTGGTGTGATTTTTAGTTTGAATTTGGCAACAATGCATGAAGCATCAAGATTTCTGCTGGGTAAACATGATTTCACTGCCTTCCAATCGGCTAATTCCGAAAATGCCTTCAAGTCTCCTATCAAGACCCTGTTAAAAGCAGATATTACACCATCTTCTGGTATATTGGTACATCAGTCGCAGTGCAGGTAATTATAATGCAATATGGGCAATTTGTGTGCATTTTGTCAAACTGCAAACCTCATTTTTTAGTGCCAACATTCTTTGCCATGATTAAATCTTCTATGTGCATTTAGCTAAATTTGCTTTGAAAGCTGAGAGCTGCAGTATAGAAACATTTTTCTTCTATTTGTTTTATCAGCTGAATGCAGTGTTACAGTATACAGCAGTGTGCAAATGTCTCTGTTAATTTTATAAGGCATAATACCTCCGCACAACCGTATAACCTGTGCTGGATTAGAAGCGTGTTCAAGGGCAGTCGTGAGTACTGTACATCTCATTTGCCCTGGATATAATGTAACACAGTGTGTAGCCACTAGAACTATTCTTTTGTATACTTTATTGGAAACATTTGATTGTTACAAGTTGACTGGTTGCTGGACCAGCTTTTCACACAGCAGTGTGAGTATATTTAGTTTACGACGTGAAGCTTCCAGTTTTTCTAAGTGTCTCCTTCCAATTTAGGCAGGGACAATAGTTGATCTATTTGAATTCTGCTTACACTTGTTTAGGGATGTTTACCTATGATTATACTGTATTGTGTTTAACTATGTAGCACTTTATTATATTTATTGGTATTCTTGGTAGGGATACACAGGTTTTGTAGAAGGTTTTAATAAACTTTGTGTGTATTCGACATATTTGATAGTTATATCTTATTTATCTATGTCAGGGGTGGCCAACCCACCCAACACTGGGGGCCGCACTAGTGGCACTGAGCACAGCCCGCCCGCTTACACCACACAATACCCCGCCCCTTTTCATGCCAAGGCTCCGTGCGGCCACAAAAGAATGCGGGGCATCACTGATCTATGTTATGGTCAGTGTGCTGTCTTTTAGTATCATATTGATTAATATTAACCCATCAGCACAGCACCAGTATAGGTGCTATACCTCTTTGATTAGATGGTAAAATTATACAATTGTGCGGGGGTATTATGTCTTATAATATATTTGGTAGTTTATACTTTTCTTCTGTCTCTTGTTCAGCACACTGTATAGGTGCCAAGTGAACCCTATAACCTGTGTATCCTTATTATTCAGCACACTGTGGCTTGTTTGTTAAGTGATTTCAATTGGGAGGAATATGTTTTTGTGTGTTTTCTAGTGGAGACTCCACAGATTCTGTTATAAAAAAAAATATAAAAAAGCACAGGTCAGCTAAAAAGGAGGTGAGAAATATCTAGTTTAGAAAATTATGTGAAAAATCGGATGGTTCCGAGAGGGTTAAGAATTAGAATGTATCCATGTCAAAATTTTCTTAAAGGGGTTCTGATATTGGTGAGCAAGATTGGTAAATAGAAGGAGACAAAATATTAAGGATTTGAATGAAGGTTAAAATTTGAATGAAGGTTAAAAAAAGTGATTTGGAAAAAATTCAAGTGGAAATTAAAATGAAAAAGAAGCATAAATTTGGAAGAGATTGTAAGGATTACAGGAAAGGATTGGTATAGGTGTTCACCCGACAAGAGAGGGAAGAGGGGAAGTCAAGTTCAGAAAGCGAGAGAATGGGTCCTTTAGAAGAAGGAGGTTCAGGAAGGGGAAAAAAAGGAATAAGATCTCCAGTGAGATTAAGGGACTGACAGAAGTGGGGCAATCCCAAGGGAAGAAGTCGGAAACTTTAAAATGCAATCTTGATGTCATAAATCTCACTGAACCCCTAGAAAACATCACAGTTGGTTTATTACAAAAAGGCCTTCATTTTGCACCTGTAGCTCAATTAAACAAATATGAAGTCATCAAAGATGTACAGTTATTTGAAAATGTAAAAATTTGTCAATCCCGTAAATATAGATGATAGGAGGACTGTGTGGGATATTCGGGTCTCCAGGATCAATCCCCCCTCCTCAGCATGTCCTAATGCGGCATGTTTGCTAAAAAAGTTGAAAAAGAAATCCTAGAAATGGAATCCAAGGAAAGACCATTCTTAATAACAAAGTACCCTATTATACCTACGGTACCTTTTACACTATTCCAAAATTCCATAAAAATAGACAGCATCCTCCTGGTAGACCAATTGTTGCAGGTCCCACAGAGAGAATAAGCAAATATGTAGACTGTACTTTACGGCCCTTTTTGTATACACTACCTTCTTATGTACAAGACACAAAAGACATCTTCAAAATAATTAGAGGGCCTTGTGGTTAGTAATGATGTGATAGCTACCATGGACATGGAGGGTTTGTACTCCTCCATCCCACATGAAGTGGGGGTGTAGGGGTGTAGGCACCTTTATATAGGTTATGCATTTATCAAAATCAGTACTGCCCGGACCTATTGAAGAGGGTATAGTCCCGAAAGCTTGCCAATTAAATGAACTGTTCGTCCTTAGAAAAAGTATCATAGTACTATTATATTATAATTTTTTCTATATGTTGGACTAATTCAGCACTGCAATAATTTTCTGTACATTTTCATTTAACTAGTTTAATTAGAATTTAATTGGCTAAATTATACAAAGATTTGCTTTTCCTGCTATTTTGCCACTACACTTATCTTAGCTATTGCAACTGAAACACGTATGTGTGTCACCAAGGAAAAGTACATATTGAGGCCTGCAGCTTTGCGCTTTCATATATTGACAGAACATCCTCAACAACTTATAATATCCTTCTTATTTACAGTAGGGGTACATTATATACTAAATAATTTGTTGTCACTCCATATTATAAAAGTGCACATTTGTCTACCATGTGAGATTTCAGAAAAATATCTGTTCTGGATATATGTACAGCTGCAGCTCTTAAAATGTATTTTTATTTTCGGCTGAAAACCCAGGCAGGTGTGGTTCAAGTTTATGTGGACACCTAGGGAACAGATAAATATGGTGGTGGTTTTAATGCTGTAACAATGTTACTGAACATTGCAGGAAGATGCATGGTTTAGCCACCCATATAACTGGCAATCAGGCTTGACTTTCCTCTGTACCATGCCTTCTGGAATGTTTCTCAAGCCAGCTAAGACGATTGTGCATGTCTAAAAGGGCGGATTATCTTTTTTGGCTATACTGTTACTTTGGTTGGATAAGGACACTACTTTGGTCAGAGCTTTTATTACACAAGAAAGTGAAAAGATCTGACCCTCAGAAATTTTAGAAGATAAAGATCTAGAGGAAGACATACATGTATAGTACCAGCTTCAACATATATTTAATACATAAATATTTAGTGTATTGCAAGAGTTATCACAGATTATTCTCATTTTATTATCATAAGTAAAAAAATAAATGATTAACAATTTAATACCTATATACTCGAGTATAAGTCGATCCAAGTACCTATTTTTACCTGAAAAATTTGTAAAAACTGATTGACTCGTATAAGTCGAGGGAAGAAATTATGACCACTGCTGCCTTCTGGTTTAGTATTGTTTTGTGGCTTAAGTTGCCCTTTAAATGGACAGCAGAATTCCCATACATTAATAGCCATACAGTAATAGCCAAATCCAGTACCAGAAACCCCCAATTCCTTGGCACTCCAGATGTTAGAAATCTACAACTCCCAGCATGCTTTGGTTGCTGGGAATTGTAGTTTCTAAACATGTGGAGTGGCAAGTTTCAATAAACTTTTAATTAAGCTTACCATCATTTACAATTCTCCTGAACTCCTTATATTAAAGTGCACTCTGACCCCCATATAGTAAAGGGAACTCTGACCCCAATAGTTAAAAGTGTCACCTGAGAGTTGTAGTTTCAAACTGTCACTTGCATTGAACTAGCAGCCATTTTGCCCCAAACTGAGAAGACCCATCATATTTACAGCATCCAGATGAGCAGTGACAGTGCTGAGCCAGTCCAGCAGCCAGACTACAGGAAGCAGGAAGGAATGTAAAGGCAGATTAGCTCCTGTAACTTTCTATGCAGGTTAACACAGCGACACCTACTGGTTACTATCCGCAATTGCAGCATTTGGAGCTAAATTAGGACTTGACCCGAGTATAAGCTGAGGTTAGGTTTTCAGGCTAATTTTAAAGCCTGAAAATCTCGACTTATATTCAAGTATATACGGTATGTGCTTTAGTTTTTCTAATATGGAGAATTTTCTGTTAAGAATCCTGAATACACTAATGTATAGACGTTATCTTATATACATAATATATTATTAAAGAATAATAATAAAATATAAAGGATGCCAAATTCACCCCTTGAGACTTTTATCTCTGATTATTAATTACTATGTAAGTTAAATGTATTATTTAATAAAATTAACCCATTATGTCCCATTGTTCTTTTATTTATGTAGAAGGATTAGCCCTAAAGGGTTAAGAAAGAAAAAGATAAAAAGTACATATTATTAGAGCAGTGTGAGATTGTGATGGAACAGTGAGGGTTAACTGCATATTGTAGGGTGGGAAAAGGTTTTCCCATGAATGAGACAACATCTGCTTGAAATAACTAAGTCTCCCTCTGGATGTTTTAGTAAGTGGACAACCAACTCCACCCTTTAATGTGAAAACTTTCAAAGATGAAATATCTTAACATTAGTTGATGATTATTTATGATAATCTATGTTTGCATCACTGCATTATTGCCCTTGAAGTTTAATTTCTTTTTTTGCTAGAAAAACATCTTATCTGATTGTGTTTTCTATTAATTTTGTCTATATCTTAGTTGCATATTTTACATTTTCTTGGACAAAATGCATGTTTGTTTAAGTACACGAGGAAGAACATGTACTCTATTTTCAAAATGACAAATGTGCCTTCATTATTTACTTAAATTATTTACTTACTTAAAGGGCATGTCCACCCCCAAAACTTTAATTTAACCCACTACCCAGTAGTCCTCATCAAGGTCTGGAGCATGCGCAGTACCCTCCCCCCCTTCCCACCACCACCACCACCACCATTTGGATCCATCCTCAGCCATCATTGCACCTAGCGTGAAATCCTTTGGAGGTGACCCCAACCACCGCAACATTTCTTAAAAAATCCCCCCCCCCCATTCCGCACTGCCAGAGCCCTCTCTCCCACGGCATTTATAGTGATGTCAGCCACGTCTGTGATTGCCTGCCTCACAGACGCGGCTGAGGTCCAGCCCCTGCTTGCAAGCAGGAGGCCAGATCGGATTAAAGGGCATGTCCACCCTATTTTCCAAATTTTTCTGTAGTGTAGGGCTCCCTCTCCCACCCCCAACCACTATCGTGTCTTGTAAAAAAAAGTCAGCCAATCATTACTCACAAAGCCTCTTTCCCACGGCATTCACACAGGCCCTCTGCTTGCATGCAGGGGGCAGGACCGGCAGCCGGGTCCGTCACCTCTATTGTGCAACTTGCAATGCTTTATTAATATTGTTCGGTTAATAAATAAGATACTGTTTAAGTTCAAGAAACGCTGGCGCCCATTTATTGCATTCTCTCTAGAGTGGTAGTTCAGCAACACCCGTCCTCCAACATATGCGAAGGCCCACTCCTGATAAACAAGTCTTGTGCATAGAATCTGAATAAGGCTGACCGTCTCTGGAGCAAATTAAGTACCCGCATTTAATTATCGCCTTACACAATAAAAAAGGAAGTGTAATGCCTGCACTTTCAGGTTTCTGTGATGCAGTAATTGTGGGAATCCAGAATGTATGAGGCGCACCCTGCTCATTTCTTCCTCTTCCCCCAAAAACGTTTTACATTTTATTTCTCTATTATGGATGTAAAAGTCATTCACATGGATGCAATGAATTGATAACAAATTTGACGGAACATTGAATACAAGCAACAAATTTCAAAATTTTATTTCCAAACATTCCTCAAGTACAAAACAATGGTCTTTCTGTATATTAAGTTCATACATATATTACTTCAATAGTATGGGATGGATGGGATGGATTTCCATATTCCAGCCATCTCCTTGCTGGTTTGTATAATACAAAAGGAAAGATGCAGAGAACCAAACAAATGTTCAGGGTGATCCCATGTTTATTAAATAAACCGTGCAGAGCAAACACAGCACAACATTTCAGGCATTTGTCAAGCGCAAAGGCCCTCTGGCTGAAACGTTGTGTGACAGTAGTACTGTGGATTGTGCAATTGTTACATTAATCCAGCTATAAATTGTTAACTTACTGCATATCATTCTGTATATACTTGCAAGACTGTGAAAATGGCTTTGTATGTACCCAACCCAACTGTTTAGAGCATTGACACTTGTCAAAACGGTGTAGGCAGATAGTCATACAAAGGGGTGGAGAGTTGTACCTTTCCATTGAACAGTAATACAGCCCTGAAAAACAGCATGCCAAAGGCTACATACATAGTTTCAGTAGGAGGTCAGATCTCCCATATATCTATGTTTTTCTCGCAAAAAGAACATCATCTTGTGTAAAACAGGGCAAAGGTGATATGTAAATAGACTTATATTAAAAAGCAAATAAAAACAATACAGATATGCAGTAAGCAGTGGCATAACTGGGAATTACTGGCCCCCCCAGCAAAACTATGATGGGACCCCTATCGCTGCTTCATCCACAGTGGTTTTCTGGGAGGAGGCTATATCTATTATAGGAAAAATAAGAAGATGGGGCCCCCTTGAATTCCACCCCCCTGCGGTTGCTCCCCTGGTAGTTATGCTCCTGGCAGAATGTTCATTTAAAATACCCTGTACTGAATGAACTGACTTAAGGCTCCTACACATGCTCAATTTCCGAGTGAGGAACGACCCCCGACGGCCGAGTGTTACAGGTGACGAACGGCCGTTTCAGCCAAGAATCGTCCATGTGTATGCATTCGGTCAGGGGGCGTTCGTTGATCCGCCTGGCAGATTTCCGAATGACCCCCGACTGACCGCATACACACGGACGATTCTCGGCCAAAACGGACGTTCGTGGCCTGTAGCAATCGGGGGTCATTCTTTGCTTGGAAATTGAGCATGTGTACAAGCCTTAAGACTGCCATCGTTCTCCAGAACAGGTGAGTTTCAGCCTGATTCAGTATCACATTGCTGCAAGTCTGACTGCAATACCATAGGTCAATGCTTGCAAATATGTAATGCTTGATGGACAGTGAGAGACTTTTTCCTAGGCTGGAACTGCAACACTGCCAGGTAACTTCTGGCTTCCAGGTCCCCTAAATTGATTATTATGACCCATTCTCTGTGTTGACCCCACAGTGCTTTACAGGGGAAGATATTTTCTGTCCCTCAGGAAATCTCATTTTTATTTAAATTCTTTTTGACTATTAATATAACTTTATTCTTGTTCTACAGACACCTTCAGTTCCTGGATTTTACCTTTAAGAGCAAATCATTTCTCTACAAACAGGTACTATAGCAGAAGGTTTTAGTTAGACACTTTGCTGACCTAATCCTAATGTTAATAAATTATGAGATTTCTTTCTTGCTTTTTGAATTTTTGCTCTAATGTGTTATAGATAACATCCCATTATGTCTTATTTAATGTGTCCATTTTATTTGCTCTTGCAGCTCTATTCCCATTTCCATTTTCCTGTACTTTAAAAATAAGTATGATGGTAAACTGAATGGAAAACTGTGCATTCTGCGTTCTGCTGACCTCTAGTGGTGTATTTTGGATGATGTCTTTATTATAATTTTTAGGGTATTGTTAAAATGTACTGTGCAGCATTCCACTGTGCTTTCTGGACAGTAAAAGGTAATAAAGACTGGTTTATGGTTGGATGGTTAGTCCTGGATGCAGGCCTGTGTCCCGTGAACCATGGTTTTCATTCCGGTATCATTGCTAGAAAGCAGTACGTACCTTTTGAGGACAAACTGCACAAGTATTTGGAATAAATGTCAAAATGTTTTGATGTCTTACATACAAGTAGCACTTCTTTGAGATTAGCTGGTTTCTTTGGAGCTTATTCAATAAGAGGTGCAAAAATGTACCTGTGTTCTTCACATCAGATGTTATTGAATGATTTCTAACTGTAGAAGACCATGTATCAAAAATGTATCATCGGATTGGTTGAGGTAAATTTTTGCACCTATTATTGATTAAGCCTGTCCTTTTCTTCTGTATATGTCACATAAGTAAATATTTAGCATGAAGGGAGGTCTCACAGAGGTTACTAGACTGGGCTATCAAACTGTGAGTAGGATGGATAGTAAGTGTTAGCAATTTAGAGCTGGGGTGGAGCTGTAAAGTTAATTCTCAATGTAAGTACCCCACACATCCAAGCAATGATAAATCGCTGGCTAGTGATCAATAATCCTAAACCCATAATATTACCACACACTAGACTTCTACAATTAACGATTTGGAGCTACCACTGCATCTTCGTCAGATGAACCAAACAATATTATGTGTTTATTATGTGTTAAGAGCTGTAAAGGTAAACACAAAACAAGCCACAGCTTTAATTGGCCAAGCATTGAAATTAGGATGGACATACAAATTGTTAATATCAACCATGTGTATGGCATAAAAACAATAGACCCTGATGCTGATGAACTAGTGCTGTTAGCTGAATTCTATTGGTCCGGGTAGAAAATTTCTGTCAGTCCTTTGTGGATCCAATAACATTGTACATTAAAACGCTTCTAATATACACTGGCTGAATGAATCCCCCCCCAAAAAGTTTATTGGAAACAAACCACTAATACAACCAAATACAACACTAACACCAAACTATAATAGTTACACATAGTATTTATAAACTATGTCATATAGTAAGCAAAGTAGACAGTTTATGAAATGACTAGTCCAGCAACTGCTACTATGTTTGTAATGGTTGCAATAGTATAAAGATTCAATCATCCTAATCCAAGATATCGTATATCATTCATCAAATGCTGGTACATTGGTAAGCACAGTACATAGAGCACATAAGTAAAATAATGGGTTGTGCGATTCCATGTATTAACCAAAAACGGTGAGCACATCTTGGTTTGGGAACACCGATAGTAGGGCATGGACATTGCAATTTCCACATAATCATCTATGCGATTTGCAAAGTGCATGCGATGTGAAACACATATTGCATCATGTAGATTTTAGGTATAGTGGGGCCTAGATTTGTAGTACAGTTGATAGCCAAAAGACGCAGATTGTCTGTTTTGCTGCCCATATTGTTTATAGTTGGACACTATAGGAGCAGTATGGAGCAGAGATAAGCTGTGATACATGAATGTTTTAATAGTGCTCTGATTTAAAGGGGAATATAAGGAGGCATGCTACATACTACTGACTCACATACACATTGAATAGACATCTAAGATATGAACCATCACTGTGAGTGATGTTGCAAGTTTTGCTTCCTAAACTAGCTAGAATTGAATAGATTGGCTGGCTTTTTCTAAAATGTGAAATGCTTAACCAGGCACAAAAGGCAACGCAGAAAACAACATTCATGGTGTATAGTTCCTTTAAGAAATTGCTTGGAACTGATCCACATCCCCGTGTTAAGTGTTGCACAGGATCCAGGATACAACAGCCAAGATCAACATTATTCTAGCTATGTGGTGGGTGTGTAAATTGTGAACATTTTGACTTCTTCCCAAGAACATGTGGGAGTTATAATGCTGTAAATAGCATTTGGCTTGGCTAAATTAGTTGCAAACATTCACAGATTTGGTAGCTTATAGGGTTAAATGATTGTGTGTTTAAAGCTGTGACTTTGACATGGGTTTGGATCTTATGATATTTTAAATAAATGCAGGAGTAATGTCGTCAATGTCTCTTTACCCTAGTTAATTAAAATTTGCAGTCATCCTAATAATGTGCAATGTTTTACTTTTTATTTATCTAGCTTGACATGACCTTGGTATGAACATGCCGGACATATAGGAGAACTATGCTATTGGCTTTCTAAGTTATCTGTGAATTTCCAACATTTTTCACACATGCACTTTGAATGGACATGTAATTAAAGCCCACCAGCCATATTTATAATTTATATGCATCTGAGATCTAACCAAGCCTGATTATCACTTTCTTGATTACATACACCTGATCATAGAATGTTGGGATAGTCCGATATTGTTTGATCGTCAGATCATGTATGGCCAGTCATCCTTCAGTTAAATTTATTTCATGCATTGGAAAATTTCTATTGGACCAATACTGATTGAACAATACTGGTGTATATGGAATACCCTACACTGTGTCTCTCTGATGCACACAAACAATTTCAAAATAGAAGCACAATAATAAAAATACTTTACTTAGAGCAAAGTTTGAAATGTACACACAGACACACACAGTTAGGTTATTAATTATAAAACTTGTAGCACACTATGGCTGGGTACACATGGGCCGAGATTTGTCACGACCACTAGCGGTACTATTGTTCAGACAGCCAGAAATATTCTATGGTGTGTACCCAGCCTGAGACACAACCATTAATTGGGCTTTAAACAACCATGATGCGTTTCCTTTCAAAATGTGTCCCCCCCCGCACGAGATTGGAGGCCGGTCCCCTGACTCCCTCCGCCCGCCCTCCAAGATCTCTTCCGCAATTAGCTGTTTAAAAGACCTGACCCAGCTCCGGTCTTTTAAACAGCTGATCGTGCTTATGTTTCATTCATATGTGCAATCAGCTGTTTAAAAACAGCTGATCGCTGCAGTGATAATGGACTTGTGGTGGGCCCCACTACCGTCCGGGCTAAACTTCCTACTTAAACATTCTCTTTCTAGTTTAGTTGCCATTCTTTCGGCCACTGATTCTTATTTGTATTCTGTCCTATGTGTGAATGTGTATGTGAATGCATGATGTGTGTTAAGATATGGATGAGCAAACAGCAGTCAGACCACTTCTAGAATTAAATAAACTAGCAACATTAACTAGCAACATTGTATTCTGTCAATCACGATCAACACGTCTTCCTTTAATTTCTACAACAAAATCTTTTCTCAATTGGTAAATTGTAAAGGTAAAGAACTACCCAAAACCACAATAGTTATAAAGCTGCTCAAAAGGTTTCCATCTCCTCTTCAAGCTCTTTAATGGGCATGTCCACCCCCAAAACTATAATCCCCCCAACTACTGGCCCCACCATGTAGTGTAGTCTAATCCTTACCTCACATCCCAGCTCCATAGGGTTCTCCTGTAGTCCCCCCCCAAAGTCCCAAAAACTGCCTACCAGGAGGCTAGCAGAGTCCATATAGGACTCTGCCTCCTACCTGGCCTCCGGTAGAAGTTTGGCATCCGTACTACAGCCCTTCTCCCCCTCCCTCTCCCGATTCCCTCCCCCTAGCGTAAAATGTTTAATATATAAGATTCCCCAAGGGCTCCCAGCCCCAACCGCTATATTTGTATCTTTAGAAAGCTCCCCAAACTTTACTTACCTCTCCTCTTTCCTCCGGCGAAGTGAGCTGCCGGCAGCCGCATCCGTGATTGGCTGCCGCTCAGCCAATTACAGACGCGGCTGCCGGTCCCGCCCCTCTGCTTGTCACTTCTGTGATGTTGGAACCGTTTCTTAAAAGGTCCAATGGTTTTACCCACGTACACTAAGGCACATGGGCATTTTAGTATGTACACACAGAACTCCGTGTTACAATTAAAAACTTTAACAAGCTTGCACATGCTGAAGTCAGCTTGGAGAATTGCATTCAGCCATTGGCTATAATTTTAGCTGTCACGTCCATGACTGAGAGCTGCTAACCAGAAGAACCAAAAAGCAGAAAGAGGGATAACAGAACATTGGGCAGACTTTTATGTTAGTCCTACATCTTAAAGCTTTGTAACTATTGCAGGTTTGTGTAGTTTGAGGGGTAGACTTGACTTTTAATATTTGTTTCCCATTAATAACAAACTTCAGTGTTTATGGGTTAGTTTTAGCAGTGTTCTAGTCTATACTATTACTGAAAGTGGATATACCGTCAGTATTTAACGGACCACTCGTAGAGTTTTGGTGACAGTCAACCTGCTATATCACTTATTTGAATAGGCTTTAAAGAAACATAAAAAACATAATTATGTGATCTATTTCGCTTAGAAAACCTTACGTTTTTTGGGGTTTTTTTAGGTCAGAAGAATGACAGGGGCATTAGTTGCTGTTGGCCTTGACCGACTTACACCACAGCAATTAAAAGAGTTTTTGGAAAACAAGGACCCTAATCATTTCTTAGGAAATTTTGTTGCTCCACCAGATGGTTTGTTCCTAAAGGAAGTAGAATATGAGGGCATTGGTAAGTTATAAAAGGAGTGGTGTTGGTAATCAGTCAGTATCTTCTCCTATGGAATGAATATACTAGATGAATGGTGTTTTTTAATAGTCTGCTTAGTAAAACTGCTAGTGCTGTAGATAAAATGTAAAAACATTTATACAAATGTAGGGAACTATGAACTAGTTACCCTTTAGTCTTCTTGTTCTGGCAGGATTTGGCCAGTAGGGGTCACTGTGTAAAAGTCTTAAAGGGAGAGCAACCATGTGCTCAGCCTCTTTCTGACTTCATGGAGTTTCCCCAGAGGAGAGAGGATGAGCCTGGGACCTTAGATAACAGGTAGGCCCAGTTAATGTGAGATTAGATTCTGTTATAGATCACTCCAGGAGTGATAAATAGGAGTAGGGCAGCTAGTGAGCTGCCTGAGTTCCAACAAGGAGATTTAGTAAGGACTAGAGTCCTGGGTATACCACCCAAGAATAGAAACATAGTGCCAGACAGGGGTAGAAGATTCCACTACAGTGACATGAGAGCTGGGGTTGGCATCTTCCGTAGCACTTTACAATTACATGTATACATTCACATCAGGCCCGGAGGCATAAAGCTAATTACTTTAAAATGAAAGCAGAATGAGAGGTAGGAATATTTACTCCAGAATATCTAGAATATTTACTCCAGAATATCTAGAATTATAGCTTATTGGGAAGGAAAGTTGTTTAGTGAACCTTTAATGCTAGCTCCCTGGTGTTGAAGAGGTCACTCAAATGTGTTGCAATCATGTCAGTGCACCGATTGCAGTTGTTGCACGCACTTCTTTTTGCGACCCTCCACAAGGGATGTAATTTTAGTTTTTAGGTCACAATAACCCTCGGAATGTTGTTGCAAACAGACATTTTAAAATTGCATTATTTAATGAGAACGAGATAGGACATGAATTCTATATTCCTTTGCAGCTCTAGTGCTGCTAAAAAAAATTAAATTTGTTTTGCTATAAGCTGGTCCCAATTAGACTGCTGAGGAACCTGCTTAATTTGCAACCCTCACTACCTGGCAGAGTATCATTGATGACTCGGGGAGTTCACACTTAACTGCTCTGTGTGGTCTGGTGACACAGTAGCACAGTAGAGGAGGAGGAGGTAAGAATGTTGGGGCAAGAGCCTGGCTCGTGTCTACAAAGTGGAGTTACAAATGCAAAACAGCATAGATTGAGAGTCTCACTCCAAAAGCAATTCAAAGTTCTTTATTTAGTGACCACACACCAGGAACACAACGTTTTCTGGGGTGAAATGTGCCTCCTTCTTTCAGCCCCCGAGCACATTTATTAGACACTTACAACCTATCAGTATGTCTTTATGGGTGTGGGGTAAACCAGAGTGCCCGGAGGAAACCCAGCACAGGGAGAACATACAAACACCTTGCAGATGTGTCCAAGGGTGGAATCAGTTTCCCCTGGGCATTCATTTATTCAAAGGGAGGTGGAAACAAACGTTTTCATTCCGTTGGCGGAATCTCAGACAATCACAGATGCGGCTTCCGGTTCATCCATATTGCTACTCCGTTCCTAGAATTATCAATAGAGGCAGAGGAAACAAAGGTGGGCAAGTCTGTTTCTGTGCAATTTTTAGTTATGAACCCAGCAGTTCGGGTTGGAGTGGGTCCTCGATACTCCAAAAAATTTTTAGGGGTGGAGATACCCTTTAATATTGGTCAGTTTAAATGAGTGTGTAGAACAGGGTGTAGTTTTCTAATAATGATTCCTCCCTCACCTGTATGCAAACCTTGTCTCAATCCATTTGAGATGATGGGGGCATATTCTACAGAAACCACATGTGTAAAAAGCCTGGTTGGAGTGGTGGGAAGGCGTGGGCTCGCTTAGTTACACCTGGAGAGATGTGTGCAACAGTTTGATTTTGTTCTACAGAAACCAATCAGATGTTATCTGATGTTTTCTAACTGTAGTAGTTAAAACATCTGATTGGTTGCTGCATATTTCTGTGCACATGTCCGATTTGGACAACACACCCACCACGAATGGGCAAAAGTCACGCTATAACTATAACTGTCCTATAATTTAAATGTGTGTATGGAGCTTAAGAGCATAGGAAAAATCCTCCCCTCTTATTAAATAAGTCCAGATATGTTTAGTTTTTAAACCAGTTTCTGTGTTAATAGTGTTTTCCTTTTTTTCCTACAGACTTTTAAAGAGAAGACAAATAAATAGCTCTGCCACAATAACTCGGTAGAGGGGGAACTGTGCTTTATTCCTGTCTATTAGCACTGTCTACTTGCTGTTTTATACAATGGATAAAAAGTGAAAAGCTGGGTTCATACAAGACCAATAAAACCGAGATCTCATGGTCATTTACGACAATTTTTATTGCCACCTATAATTTAGTACTGGCCACCCGCATGTGTATACCCAGCTTTAATGTATGGGTTTTTTTAACATTTAAATTGATATTTTTAGCATACATTTAAACTTGTCAACTGGCAAACAAGATAGGGAGAGATGGTTTGTTTAGAGCCACAAGATCTTACCATAGTCCGAAAACATGGCAAACACAGAGACTGTGCTACTAGTTGATTAACCCATTTGCAGAACATAGTGATGTACTGTTAACTTAAAGAGTTAACTTAATTCCTTCTAGAAGTATTACTGTATAATGTTACCTCAGCAGTATTATCTCATTGGCCTTTAACAATAGTATACATTACTGTATTATCATTGTTTTCCAGCAGCATTATATTATGCCTTGACCACATATTACATAAGGGATAATGCTCTCTTTACAGTGTAATATATAAGGGATTATACGCCCCTTACAGTGTAATATATAAGGGATTATACGCCCCTTACAGTGTAATATATAAGGGATAATACGCCACTTGGGTAACAAAAGTCCATATGCACACTAACCCTAAATGGGTGCAAAGAGTCTGATTCCCCTACTTCAAAGGGAATGAAGTACTGAAGAGAAACAATATAGACTTGTACTCCAATGTGAATGAGTTATTGTGAGCCAAACATCAACAGGTAACACAACATTTCAAGGGTAACACCCCCTTCATCAGGTCTATAATACGCCACTTGCAGTGTAAGAATATTAGGTCACCGGGGCATTCCATGACCATATAAAAGCATTTTTTAAGAGTTTTGTAACTTTAATATCCATAACACTTAACACCCCCTTTCTAACCCTGAAGCGGAAGGAATGGGTTTCTTCAGAAAGCGTGCTTCTGCTAAACTTAGAAAGTTTCATTTTTTTGTGGTTAACCTCTGTTTCTCACACTGACTGTCTTCATGATCCATTCGATACAGGAAAAAACACTTAATGCATCAGGAAGTTAATCAAGTAATGGATTTTTCCCGGTTCAAGGAAACTTTGCAGACAGAGTTTAACCCTTTGCAGGCAGGGGACATCAAATATGTTGGGAGAAACGGTGGAAAATGTTTATAAAAATCTATGTAGCTGAGTGATTTTTATAAGGAATTATTCCACTGTTGCTTCCGTTATATTCTAGAGTTCTTATGTATGTGAAAATAAAGTAACCAAGCCTAAATATTTTACGATAACGATACCGATCTTTTATAAATAGGGCCCATAGGGTGATACCAAATAACAAGTGGTGCTAATAATACTGTTTATTGCATGTGTAAATATCAATAAGAACACAAAAGTATATATTTGGAGGTTATGTCAATCACAGATGTATAATTGTTTTGTGTTTTGGAAATAATAAAAAGTTATTTTAAAAAAATCACCTTCAGTTTGCAGTAAAAGCTGGGAGGCCTTTTAAGGATCCTTCTGGTTGGGAGGCTGTATTGCATGTCTGATAATATCTGGAAAGTGGGGGGAATCCAATTTTGCAGAATCCAAGTATCACAAGGCAATCAATAGAACTGGAACTTTCGACTGCTGATGTACTCACGGATTTAGTCATCAGCATGGCAAATAGCCTCTAGAGAGTAATGGCAATAATGGTTGTATTTAGGGAGAAATTAATTGTAGCCATCCTAGTTCAGAAGAACTTTATTTTTGAGGAAAATAGATGAGTCCTGTACATCTCAACTGTCCTGTCTGTCAAACCTTTACAAAGAGTGAAGTACTGCCCAAAATATTGCCTTTTAATGTCACAAATGGAGAAATAGACACCTTTTACACTTTTTTGGTGTTGCATTGTGGCTAGTGAGCAGTTCAGCCCACAGAGGGGCAAATGAGAGGTTTGTATTAATCTGCTAACTGTATACTCTTCCAAGTTGCTAGGAATAAGCCTTTTCACCTTGATTAGATACAGTTGGTCAGAATAATACTCACGGGAGCTCTAACCCCGATGGTTCCACGGGGCTCAAACACTCATTCACAGCACGACCCAGATGTGTACATCCGTAGAAGAAACCATAAAGTATAGTAGGCTGCTCGTGAGAGTCCGATAAAATCAATCCTTTATTTCAAATTTATTAAAATGCAATAGGACGCAAAAAACACCATGGAGGCAGGACGGGTTAGACACAGAGGATTAGACACCCTCTGTTTCTAACCAGTCCTTCCTCTATGGTGTATTTGGCATCCTATTGCATTTTAATAAATTTGAAATAAAGGATTGATTTTATCGGATTCTCACGAGCAGCCTACTATACTTTATGGTTTTTTCACCTTGATAGTCAGTTACCGTATAGAAGAAAAATAATTAGGAACTCAAAAAAAAGAATAGAACATGTGATATATATATAATAGTTTGTTTAATTTTTTTTTTCTTAATGCAATGCTTTTAAGTTCACTTTGATTGATAGAGATGTAATTCACCCTATTTCATTGAAACGTTTGTTGGTATACGTTTGTTCGTACAATACAATGTGGTAGTAAACTTCCGCAATAGTATAGTACGGGCGTTCATATAATTACAATTGAAATTGTACAATCGCAATCGTAATTTTAAGTCCCTGATATTTAATGTAGGATGGCGGTTATGGTCATTAAAGGGGCGGTATCACAAAAAATACTGATACCGCGCCTTTATAAATACGGCACTATGAGCCATATTCATTATACAGTGGTATTTGCCCAAACTATAGTACATTTAGGTACAGGCATATAAATGTATGACCACGACTGTGATGTTAGTAGCAGTTATAAATCTGTGGGATTGGACATTTCCGATACCACGGGTTTATAAATACGGCCATGACTCTTTAGCATGCAGTAAGGGGTTACCATGGAGTTTAAATGCTACTTGTTGTGGCTGCATGAAAACAAAACCAAGGTAGTTAAGGGGCTCCACTTTCCATGCTCCCAAGATGCAGTACAAGTCAGGTGCTAACATCAATGTGGGAGCATCACAGATAATGTAATGCTGTTAAAATACACGTACAGCCTTTTCCCCCTTTAAAATAAAACAATCAAGTACATTTAAAAACTGAAATCTAATAACATGTTAGGTACATGCCATCCTACACAAAATCTACTACAGTATCATCTGGAAAGGGAAACTGAGTCAAGCTAACTACAGTAAAAGTGTAGGTGTTTCCTTCTTTCCGTTGCAAATAGACACATGTAGATTTCCTGTGGCTTGTGAATATGTCTGAATGAATTTAGCATCGCTTTGTAAAACATTCACTTCTTTCTTCAACTGCATGGATTTAACATACAAAACTTAATGGTTCCTAAAGAACTTCCAGGAGCCAAATTTAAAGTTGCATATCTTCTGGACACACTTTGCACTCATGTCTGGAACAAGAAACTCCACCAACTCCAGTGAGGAATGCTACCTGAAAGCTGATTTCCAGTATGGCTTCTTTACAGTTCTATACAGCATAGTGTTCATCTTGGGCTTGCCTGGGAATGTTATGTCTCTTTATTACCTGAGTCGACGTGACCAACGATCCAGGAGCTCCAATATCTATTTCCTCAACCTGTCTACAGCAGATCTGGTATTCATATGTCTCCTTCCTGTTCGGATTTATTACCACAATACTGGCAACAACTGGGTGTTTGGAGATGTAGCATGTCGCATTACTGGGACCCTCTTTTATGCCAATATCTATGTGAGCATCGGGTTCTTCAGCTGCATATGCTTGGATAGGTATCTTGCGGTTTTACACCCATTCAAATATCGACGGATGAAATCCAGTTCCTATCCACTGATTCTGACTGTATCTATATGGCTGTTATGTGGTGCAGTGATATTACCTTTGATGTTTGGTGGACCCCTTAATAATGTGTCTGAACACCGCAACAGGACATTTTGCTTTGAGGAATTTTCTCCTGGGATGTGGAAAGGCCGACTTGTTCCCTATAACGTGTGTGCCTTGATCTTTGGCTTTTTTGTCCCTTTCTGTGTTGTAGCGATTTTAATCCCAGTAATGGCAAGAAACGTCTGCCGGTTCAGAACAAGCATCCACCGGAGGGTGGCACTGAGGATTTTCGGGTTTATTATGGCGGTTTCTCTGATTTGCTTCCTGCCGTATAATATCACCCACCTTTTTCACTTGCTCATGAGGCTGGGATTTATCCAACAGTGCTCTTCCAGGCGTTTGATCTATCAGTTACGCCGTATTACGTTAGCCCTGGTCAGTGTGAACAGCTGTGTAAACCCTGTTCTGTACTTCATACCATCCATAAGTCGTAGTTTCCTGCTCACTGGCTCTCACCGCGCCAAACCAGTGTACACCATTTGTAGTAACAATCCTGAACAAAACCAACAATCTATCAGTCTGCCGTGTTTTGTAATGTCACACCAACAGGAGCCTAGTATGGTCAAACGTGTAGCAAAAGCAGAATGGACGGCACTATAACAGATTATGGCTAATTGGCAACCATTGGCCGTCTTATCTGTAAGTAAGACTGAAGGAGACACGGGCCACCTTAGAACCCTATGCGTGTTTGGCTATGACCCTGCTACATCGGTATAAAATGTGTTTAACAACATTCACAAATGTGTGTGTTTGACTTTGTGATCACCTTTACTGCTAGCAATTGCTATTTGTGCTTAATTTAGATTAAAAATGTGTTTAACTGTGGCCATCACATTTGGTTTTTGCTTTTTCTTTACACAAGATCACAGGAAACCTCACAGGAAACTAGAACCTGTGACCTACCTTTTGCCTGCCATGATCTTTGGCTTTACAAAAAACACGACAGGCAGATCATGCATTAATCAAATTTACATTAATTCAATTAAATATGCACATAATTCCATGTGTGCCACCAACACACAATCTCGCTCTGAAACCATTTCTCATACTTAACCAGCTCTGCTTGTAATGTTTATAACCTCCAGGAAAAAATATGTTATAAGTATACTCATACTCGGGGAATTGCAACATCGTAAAATACTAATCTCGTGCAGTATTTCCCAATGTAACAATGCAGTAAATTCTATTTACCGACTGGTAATATACGATCATGATGTTAAATGTTTTAAAAGAAGAAAAGTAGAGCTGTGACACCTTTTAATGACTAGATTAAAAAGAAAAAATGAAGCAAGCTTTGGGAGTCCTAAGCCCCCTTCATCAGGCTGGATGTTACAGAAACTGAGAAATCACAAACTTATATACACAAATGTTTTAAAGAAACACTAACACCTACACGGCCCATTTAACAAATCATTTCTAAGGCTGAGGCCACACTATGATGGATATCAACCAGCATGAAATGCGCGCGTTACCGTCAGTTGACACATTGGCATGCATTGTGCTGCCATTCTCACATTAAAGGGTCGCAAACGTAATAGTTATCACGTGAGAAATCGCCGTGGTGTGGCCTAGCCCTAAGAATTTTTCTTTTTAGAAAACATTGGTATTACATTCAGGACTAAATTGTGACTGGTACTTTATCTTTACCAGCACTAATTTGGTTGTCACACCACAGAGGAAAACCTAGCTTTCTGAGTAGTGTAATCAAGCTCATTGCACTATATTACTGAGCTCTGTGAGCTAATGTTTACAAGTTCATAGTAACTGTATTAATGGGTCATCTATGCGCAAGTTCTTTTTACGCCTGTTGCACCTTACTGGTGCAACAAATTATTGGTAGATCTTGCTAAAAATATAGGCGGTAATTTTCACCTTTGCCCTTCTGATGGATGATTGGACAGGCCGGAAAATATTGTCCGATTGTGCAGTCCATTCAAGACCATAAAGATATGTAGCAACAAAATATTTTCGGAGGTCCTCTGGTTAATCATGAGGTCAAAATACTGGCCCATTTGTACCCAGCCTTACACTTGTGCAGATTAACAACATCTTTCTCTCTAATTTATCATCACATTGAGGTATCTCACCTTTCCAAAAATATTAATACAGATGGATACCATGGGCAAATGTAATATGATTGTTACACAACGCCATAAAATTGCTGTAATTTTATGAGGTAAGGGAAGAGCTGACCTTTCTACTTAAAGGGGAACCAAAGTCACAAGATAACATTGGCACAATAGACTGAGCACATTTAGCACACCTCTCCCTTTGCTGTGGAGGGTAGATGATTTATGATATTATCTGTGGGTAATAAACATCCACTACGAGCAGATTTTACAATCACTATAAAGTTTCATTATCTTGTCAATTACAAACCTTTATAAATAAAACCCTCAATGCCGTGTTTGCAACACTACTGACCCTGACAATTACACATTCCAATGGTTTTGAAAAAAAGTCATCTTCACAGTTTATTTCTTAGCCAATATAGATGGAAGAGTATTTAAATTTCAGTCTGGGAATTTGAAACTGCAGCCCTATGTACTCCATCTTTCCAAAAGCAGACATCCGTATAGAAAATGCTCTGTGCATGGAGACAGTGAAAACTGGGCTGTGGTCAATAGCTGCACATGCTCACAAAGCTGTTTGAAGATTACATGGACAGAAGCATTTACTGGCAACAACATGGAAGCCTTCAGCCTACAGAATTCTTACATGCACCTAAATGCAGTTTACTGGAATAGTAGCTTACAATGCATGGGTGTTCTGGGGAGAAAAGGTAAAGAAAATAAGTTTAGTTCTCCCTAATTTATCAACCGGTAAACTCCGCTGTGATATTGGTCTTATCAATATTCATCACTTTATATTTCACACACCTTGGCTCATGTACATATAATTGATGCAGGCTGAACACCAAAGGCAATAATGCATTGCACTTATCACTTATAGATGACATTTTCAAGGTCTCTCTTTCCTGACTGTTGGTCAATTTACTGTACTTTATGTCCAGATGAAGCAAATGCTAGGACCAGTTAAAGGGCATGTTCACCTCCTCTAACTAAAATTTGTCCCACTGTTAAACCTACTGTGTAGTGTTAAATGACTCCTACCTTTATCTTCTGTTACATATGTTTGTTCTGCTGGGACTGATTAAAGTCCAGCAAACTGAAGAGTAGGAAGCCTCTCTGTGTGTAATCTGTATCTGCCTCTTCCTGCTCCTCTCAGATTTGTGGCATGTGCAGTGGACCCCTCAAAATTGAACATCAAATCTGTGATTGGCTAGCCGGCAGCCAATCACAGAAAGTCAGCTGCCGGCTATGTAGACAGCCGGGAAAACGAAGGACTGCAAGTATCTTTCTGGGGCCTGTTTTACAAAAGTAAATAGGTGGTTGGGGGTGGGCTACAATCTGTATCTGCCTCTTCCTGCTCCTCTCAGATTTGTGGCATGTGCAGTGGATCCCTAAAAATTCCAGCCAGTAGTGCATTTCTCTGCTCTAAATTGTCCAGCATTCAAGCCACTCTCTGCCCAGAGAGTTTATCAGCCCACTGTTGGATTAAATTATACACAACCCCAAACATATTTTCCCACTGTATAGCGTGCCAACCCGAAACATGGACTTTTCTAGAAGATCCTTAGATAATCTTTCTGCTAAAGCTTTTACTATTACACTGCACCAGACAGACCATCCCCACACACAACATGAAAAAGACAAAATACCTGTAATGCAAATGATGTTCAATTCCACTGATTGGTCAGCATAAATTTTCCTTTCTTTAATGGGGCTAATGGATTGGTAATGTGTGGAGAATGTGGGCTCTAGTACATGAATATTGCTCTTAGTTATAATATATTCTAAAAAACCAATTAAATACTTCCAATACCAAAAGATTCTTTTTTACTACAAATCTGAAACATGCAGCCATCCCAAGTGAAGACCATTCTAAAGCTTGCCGTTAAAGGGCATGTCCACCCCAAAATTTAACTTTTGATATGTGGTAGGGCATGCTCCCCCAGCCCCAACCGCATTAATATAATTGTTAGAAAGTCCCCCGATTCTTACTTACCTGCCCTCTCTCCCCTGCTGCAGTGTTCAGGCCCTCTGCTTGCATGGAATTGAAAGCAGGGGGCGGGACCGGCAGCTGCGTCCGTGATTGGCTGAGAGGCAGGGAGGGCTGCACTGAGCATGCCTCAACCTTGATGAGGTTGAGGAAGTCTCAGGCACAGCATGAGTCACACACTGCTCCTACACAGCAGTTTCCTGGACTTTGGAGGGGCACAGCAGGGGAACTATTTTGAGCAGGAATGTAAGGTAAGGATTGTTTTAAACTACTTGATGTGGCCAGTAAGGGGTTAAATTTTAGTTTTGGGGGTGGACATGCCCTTTAACAAATCATATACCAAGAGGGAAACATGTGGCTAAGGTTCATACAAACTTCTAAACAGTAATAACCCCTTTAAACAACTTAAGAATCATCAGTATCATAACCAACATTTTTTAAATATACATATAAAATCCAGTCTTTCAGCACTGCTAGAAAAAAATTCTTCTTTACCTCCACATTAAACTACAGAGACTTAAGCTTCGTACGCAGGTTAGATATTTGTCACACTACGTGACCTACGAACAATCCATCGCGCGGCATTTGTAAGAAAAAGAAGCTGCAATGACCAAGTAAGACTAACAATCCATGACTGTTCATTTGCTTTTTTCAAAGGTCATGGTGGATTTGTTTTGACGATTATCTTAACCACACATTTACAAAACGAACGTCGGTCACAAATATCTAACGTGCGTACAAAGCTTTAAGCGTAAAGTTGTCCATGTGCTGATTTTGGGCCCTTGTGCTGGTGTGTGTGTTTCAGATGCCAAGAACTGTGCGATGTGCCACACACAGACTAAGCAGTCAATAAATTAAACATGAAGAAAAATTAAACCAAGGGAAGTGCTGTGAAAAAGGTTTAATAAAAAAATCAGTACTGAGCACACAAATAGAGTTCAATAACTTCTGGAATTTTCCTAAACAAGATTTAAAAGGGAAGAAAAGTGTCCTTGTATATCAAACTCCTTTAGAAAATCTTCTGCGCCAAACCTGGTTTCTAAATAATTCCAGAAAGGTGCAACGGTGAGACAATTAACCAAAACAATGCCACCCCTTTAGGGTCCGTAGAAAAAAAAACAGCATTCCTAGATCATTTATAGTTTAAAACACTTTGATTCTCGACATCAGTTTGGCCAAAAGACTCGGAAGTTCATTATGTCCAACTTTTATTTTTTCTTGTCCACTGGTACATAGAGAAGGTGACATGAACTAACTTGTTCCCTGTGGAAGGCCTTTCTTCAGCAGAGACGTTAAAAAACTTCCAAGTTCCTCATCCTAAGAACATAAATTAAGAGAAAAATCTCATAATATTATCCAATCCAATGTGTGTTCCACATGGTAAAATAAAGTGTGATGTGTGATGATTCATTTACCATAGAAAATACAGAAGCAAACCAAACTTTTTCCAGTGCAGGGCACCTCATCCCAACCCCAACCACGGATTCATTTTTGTAAAACAAGCACCAGACCTACAGACCTTCATTCCTCCAGAGCTTTGCTCCCGGGTTTTTGCTAGCTGGAAGCAGCAGAGAGGGGCAGGACCAGCAGCAGCATCTGTGATTGGCTAGCCAGCAGCCAATCACAGAAAGGTAGCTGCTGGCTATGTAGACAGCCGGGCAAGCGTAGGACTGTAAGTATCTTTCTGGGGCCTGTTTTACAAAAGTAAATAGGTAGTTGGGGTGGGCTACACTACGGAAAAGGCTTTTATAGGAAGAATAAAGAAGCAGCCAGAAGGGATCCGGATGGGGGGGGGGGGAAAGAAGCAGGGACCGGATGACTCACAGACTCCCCCTACTTTTCACGTTTAGCAACTTTGGACAAGCACTGCAGGAGAACCATAAGGAGCTGATATGTAAGTGGGACCAGAAGTGGTTTCAATTTTAGTTTTGGGGGTGGACATGCCCTTTAAGAGAGCGATGGAATATAGGAAACAATTTAAAAAATGTTCCCACTCTGACCCATTTCAATGTAATATTAGGTTAGCATGGGTTTTTTTCAATCCTAAAGTACGACCTGCATAAATTTCCCAAATATTCAGCATGTAACTTAAAGGGCAATTGGAGCCTCAGAACAACACTGGATCAATAGGCAGAGCACTTTGACATAAAAGCATTAAACAGTGTCTCATTTTAGTGCAGATGCTGGGAAATTTATCTTAAAGGGGAACTGTGGTCTCCAAACAACTTGAGTTTAAATTAAAGGCCAGTTTCCTACCTTTAAAACGAGCCATCAACCAACTTTTACGTGCTCCACAGCCCAAGATATAAAGAAATGACTGACCAGAAAGTTAATGGGTGGGAGACTGACATGTAACATTCCTAAGGCTTCTCCTGAGACAGGAAGTCCCTCCTCTCTGCTGTGTGAAGTCCAGGGCAGAATGACTGACATGGGGTTTCAGAGCAGGAAGCAGGAAGTGCAGGGGACTTGGTGATGCTGCTGCCATATCACACACAAAAATGTAAATATCTTCAAAACTATGCAAAATAAACAATAAAAATTCTGAGGAGAGCAATTCCTATCAATTTACCTAAAGTCATTTTTGGACCACAGTTCCCCTTTAATAACTTGGTGTTTATGTGCATTATTTAACAGTATGGCCACTGACAGTTACATTCTTTGCACGTGACTAGGCCTAAGCTACTGCAGGAACATGGTAAAGCAGGACATGCCCATTAGTAGCACATCAAGTGGTATCAGATTGCACAAACACACACACAGTTTTTATATTCAGTTCTTTAGGGGGTTACATTTACTTAAAAGGAATACCACTTCCGATTTCACTAACTATAGCGCACATTAGTGTGCATATGCACTATCGTTTAATTGAAGCAGGAAACGGTCTGGACCGGTCACTTCAGCCGGCGGTGGATCATGAGTAAGTTTAATATACTCAACTTTTCTTCCAGGCTCTTCTACAATTGATTGAAGAATGAAAGGAAAGGCAAAGGTTATTTACCTCCCGTTCTTCAATCAATGCATTAAAGGTATAGTTCACTTTTTCAGTGCTTGAGAAAGGATCTTGGTCGAACTGAAACATGTTGCACTAAAGCACTGAAATAAAGAAAGTCTTCTTCCTATTCAGTTTGATTGCTTTATTTGCTGCTGGGACTGGGGCAGAGGGGAGTTAAGACCCAACAAAAGTAAGTTACAGGTGTGGGATACGCCTAACCTAGTGCCATTTAGAGATTATTGGTGTTAAACTAGTGCACCTTACCTTCCTTGCTCCTGCAATTAAATACCATGACTTCTCCAACATATATTGAATAAGCATATTCACACCCTCCAACATGCAGATTTTTGCGATGTGCATACCAAGAAAGGGACATATTAAACCCTGTCCTAATGGTCCATATTGTTGTGCCACATAGTTGTTTAAATCTTTGTAAAAACTCAAATCTACTGACCTGATATGTCCACGAAATTAAAAGAACTTTACTTCCAGGATCATCTGAATGAGCCGAAACCTGCACTAAGATCGATTCCACCATAATAGAACCATCAGGCAGGTGCTGCACAGAGTGATCCTTAAGCACACTGCATAATGAAAAATAAAAAAACATATTCTATATATGCCAAACTTTACAATGGTAAGAAAAAAAAAAAGAAAAATACTGAAAAAGTAAATTCATTCTAGTTTCATTAAATTTATTTTAATTAGAATTTAGAATAGTCAGGGTTTACCTCTTCAAATGGCTATAGATCCTCTGTACGGTCTCTTGCTCTTTATGGGCATCCTGAATATGCAACCTGCATGTGAATCGTAGCTGGTGCTCTCCAAGGCCGATCTCTTTCAATGCCTGCTCTGGAGAAACCAGGCGAAGGCTCTAAAATAAAATGAAGGTACAGAGATGCCAAACATTCATCTACAGCTTAGCATTTCCTACGCTGAACAAATGTTATATTATTGGGAAATAAATTCACACTCCATAAACATGATGTAACAGAGTTAAATATACAGTATACATTATTTCTAGCATTTGGACCAAAAATCCAGACTAGGCTACTTACATTGTCCTTCATAATTAGTGTCCCATGCATCAATCTAGGCTTCTTTATGTCTGGAACAAGCCCTATAATAAAAAAGGTTGGAATTTCATGTTATAGGAAAATGAAAATAAGGCTGTTAATACAGATGGTCAACTGTCCACTTTTTACTGTGGCACAACACAATGTATAATTGTGCAAAGACATGTACAATAAAAGCTTAAGGTTTCTACAGAATAGAATTGTAATTTAGCCTAAGGAGTGCTCCCACGGTGCTTCTATTGTATTTATAAGGAAGATAGGTCAAGCTTCCATGTGGTAGTAGAACCCCCAACACGGACCTTTAGTTGGAGGTCCTTTGCCTTTAGTGTAAAGCACTGGATAGACTTCCACTTCCCTCATTATAAAAAGCCAGGAAGCAGGGGGAAAGTGAAAGCCTGCTATACTAATCCAATGCGCAGATATGAGAAATGAAGTGTGAAAAGTAACAAAGGTAAAAAAGGTTTTAAAAAAAGTTCCTTCCAGACTGGGGTTACCATGATGTGGTTTGCATTTCATTCATGTGATCACAGTAATGTTACTAAAACCCCTTTATGATGTATGCGTGTGCAGATAATTTGATATGTTAATATGATAATTTGTATGGAGCCTAGGAATGTGCATTGATTATCTGTACTATCTATATATGGATGTATACCTGTATGATGCCTCAGAGACCATAAAACAAGCAGCAAATATCTGTAAACCTAAAGGGTCACTATACTCACTGAAACAACTTTACATTATCTAAAACTACAATTTGAGAGAAGTAAAATGGTGGTACTCACATTTAACTGTGTTTGCTTTATTAAATTATTAATGTTTAGTGAGTGCTCCTAATTGCCCCTACCCTCCCTTACTCACTGCCTTCTTTTAGTGTCTGTAACACTTATAAGCTCTGCACAGCCACCATAGACCCTGCTCTGCTTGCACATCTCCCCCTCCTCCCCCTCTGCCTTCTTTTCTCTGCTGATTCTCATAATTGTTGCAGAAAGTGTGCTGGCAGACAGCTATAGATCATAGTAAGAGGTCAATAATGGGTCACATATTATAATCTCTGCTCTTGGAGTGACAGGTCTTTCCTTGAAAAAATCTACAGCCCAGATTTAAAGGACAACTCCACCCTCAAAAGAACATCTTTTAGAAAGAATTGCCTCTTTAAAATATGTTGATATATCATACTTTACCCTATGAATTCATTACTGTATGCCTGGTATGCTTCTGGATGCCTCGTGGAAACTGAGCAATTTAGAAACCTGTACTGATCCTTTACTGACCCTGGGCATGCTCAGAGGAGGCAGAAATGGGATTTACATTCAGTCACTGGCTGTGATGTCAACTGTCAAATACAAAGCTGACAGTTGCTAACTGGAAGAACCAGGAAGCAGAAACATGGGCAACAGGACATTGTGCAGGATTTCAAGTTAGACTTATATATTTCAGATTTCAAACTATTACCGCTTATGGTTTTGGGGAGTGATTTACCTGTATGTAAGTTTTCATTTTGGGGCTGGATTTGCCCTTTAAAATCTGAAAAAAGTTTTAAAGCATGTATGTAAGGGTATAATTTTTGAAAATTCGATTACCCTTTAATTGCACCATTTGTCATTGACTTGAAATAAAACTGGGGATATAAAATCAAAGGACAAATCCATTTGAAAAAACGGGTTTCACTGGTGTTCATTTAAAATCCTCCCTCACTACTTACCAAGAGAGCTCTCTTTTTTCAGCAGCCCCAAAGAAATATCTACTGGGATATTAGGGTTGGTAGTGATGGTCGCAGTCTCTCCATTTAGTGGCATGTAACAATTTATGTCTGAAGGGTTAATGAAAATTAACAAATTAAAAGGGAACAGCTGATCCACTGCTGGTATAAAATACATAAAACATAGAAAACAGGAACCAAAAACTCACGAAACTCCTGCTCTATTTTAAGCTTGAGGAACTCCATTTTCTTAGCCTCTCCATGCACAAGTAAAACATTACTAGGCTCTGCCTGACGGATCAGTTGCATGATTCCTTTAGCATCTGCATGTGCACTGAATGACATATACTCCACTTGCATTTTTACTTCCAGCTTAAAAGAAAATGACATGTTATTGGCTAGTTGGTTTACCTGTGTGTTAAGTTATTTTGAGGGGACAACTAATTTACGCTGTTGTACACTTTTACATTGTATCAAAGTGTCATATCTTCAATATTGTCCCTTGAAAGGATAAAAAATATTTTCAAAGATGTGTGATACTGTACATATGTGTAGCAAAGAAACTCTACCGTTTGTCTCCCTTCCATCTCCAACTTGCGCTGGCCACTTAGGATTTTGTATCCCACCGTGCCTTGTACACAGTAACCAGGCATAATAACCTGTATGGGAGAAATAGAGTTTTGCGAAGGTCAATATTCAATATTTCTTGCATATATATTAAAATGAAACTAACTTGTACCCCATGCAGTCTCTGGTCTCTTTGATTGTGTTTATATAATGTATGCTAAGAAATACAAGCAGACTGGAACTGAATCTAAAAGCAGAAAAGGTTTATTTTAACAATAAATGACTGCAGCAGAGGACCCATTTGTTTTACCATTAGATATAATGTATGTATTTATGTATATGTTTATTTATATAGTGCCACTAGGGGACGCAGCACTGTAAAATAGAATACAAAGAATCATACAAGGGGGACAGTAAATAAATACATAAATAAGTATCACTAAATATTCAAGTTCTTAAAACATGTAACGCGAGGAAAGAGGTCCCTGCCCCTTAGAGCTTACAATCTACTTAGGTGGGTAACACACAGATACATAGGAAAGGGCGGAAGTCCTTAAGTATTAAGTGGTGCAGTATCAACAGTCCTATGTTGTGCTGTGCTCAGGGAGATAGCTTGGCAGGTTAGATTTAAACTTGTTTATTGAGGTTTCTTGACGTAGAGAGAGGGGAATAGAATTCCAGAGGACAGGAGCCACAAGAGAAAAAGGTTTAAGGTGAGAGGATGCAGTGTGAATGGGGGGGTTTATAGAAGAGATGGTTCTGTGAGGAGTGGAGGGTACGGGCAGGGACATATGGGGACACAAGAGAAGAAATATAAGAAGGAGCAGTAGAGTGAACAGATTTAAAAGTGGAGATTATTTTATATGTATTCCACTGACCACTAACATTCACATTATTTACTGTAGACGGAGAATACTGTAATTAAACGTCGACGATAATACGGTAGGTTTATCAGGCGATGTGTATGACACCTTTAATGAACACAGCCCAATAACTGAATATCTAAGGACTATGAAACACAGAGCTGCTGCTGCATTTAAATTTTTTTTTAACCCATTGTTGTATCCCACACCCGTTTTAGGAAGCAAAGTGTAGAAATTATCAATCTAGGACTACTGCAACTTTAAAAAGCCCAATTTAATATTTCCCATCCTGAAAGGTTTAAGGATAAACACTTCCCAAAATTCATCTCACCATGTTCTTCTCATCTCCTGCCCATCTGCGAAAAATCAGAAGGGACTGACCAGCATGCAGCATTCCTGGGGTTGCAAAAACCACCTGTAAAGTAAGTTTACCAGCATAAATGATCTATAATGGCCTGGGAACATATTCTCACCATGTAGCTGTAACACTGACTAGAACATATATCGTAACCTAGTAATTAAGGTTGAATAAAGACATACGCCCATCAAGTCCAACCTATTCACCCTTTTTTTTTAAGCCTACCTAACAGTTGATCCAGAGGAAGGCAAAAAAAAAAAAAAACCAGCTAATAGGGTAAAGGGGGGGGGGAATTCCTTCCTGACTCCAAACGGCAATTGGAAAGTATCCCTGAATCCATACAATGCATACCACCCTGACATTTCAATTTCATTATGTTTCGCTATGATATAGGCTCAGCAATATCTTTCCATTAGCAAGCATCGCCCAACCATATAATACCATAGTAAGCACAGGATTTTGGCAATGTAGTAGTAAAACAATAATATTCTGCTGCGATTCATCACATTCTATTATCCATTGTTAATTGAGATGTTTTTACAAGCTGAAGTTACACCTCTGGTAAGTTTAGTTGGTTGGATATAATAGGGATATGGTGCCCCTTGCTCTACAATAGGCCTAATTTGTAGTATCTGTAGCCTATTAGTATACATCTATAATGAATAAAGAAAGATCTGTATGTGGAATCCCTTTTACTGTGACCACCTCTTCCTATACAATTAGTTTTTTTAACTGATCTGAAATAAAAATGTTGAGCTTTGTTGTTGTATTGGCATCTCTGTACCCTGAATTGTTTTGCACTTATCATAGCAAGTGCAATTCTGCAAACACACCACAAAGTCAACACTGAGTAACTTATTGTGTTCTGGTGACACTAAAGACAGTTTCCACAGCGAGATTACACTTTGCAATTGTCATTACAGCTAAAACGCCAGTCGTAAAGTGGATCAGGGTATTCGGTTCAGGAAATGTTGCGGGTATATACCAAGCCTTTGGGCACCTTCAGGTCCTAATCCTGATTGTTATTAAAATTTCATTTCATCAAATTTATGAAGTGTCTATGTGAATGGAAAACAAACAACGATGTTTTGGGTTTTTTTTCTCACCATAGGTCCAGGGTTGTCCACAAAGGCCCTGTCAAATGCTTTTATATGCTTAAATTCAAACATATTCCTCTGCACAAAGGTTTTCCTGATCTTCTGATTGGTCCAGGTAATGAAGAGCTTGTAATAATGGTTTGCTTTCTCCGTAAGACCAGTAGAGAAATAAATTGGTGCCTTAAGATTCATTCGTTCCCTATATGAATAAAGGATTTATCTAAAGTAGTGTAAGGTTGCATTCTAGAAACAATAAGCGCTGACTGAAAAATTTTTATACGTTTCCTAGAGATCTTATCAAGAAAATAATTTATATTATAAGGAACACACAAAACACAAGTTAGTAATTCAACTGCTGGAAATAATTTTGTACTAACACTTTAAAAAAGGTCTTGGTAAAAAAAAAAATTAACTATTACAGTCGACTATTAAAAGTTCACACAACATACTTATTAGTGAATGTTTATTTAGGTCTATAGTATAGAAATATGCTGGCATTATGATAGCAGTTAGCAGGATCTATGAAACTAGAAATGAACGGTAATAGTAGGTTAATGTGATGACCTATGTAATGAGGGCCTGAAACACTTATCAGCCTGATGCAATAAAAGGTGCAGAATTTGCCAATGGTGTTAATCTGTGGGTCTATCTGCAGTAACCCAGTAAAAAGTGAACATCTGATTGGGTTCTGCAAATTAATAGCTCGGGCAAACATTTGCCCATCTTATTGCATCCACCCCATATATTTAAACTTAAAGGGCATCTATACTGGGAAAATAAACTTTTTTTCTTTCTTTCCATGAGTTCTATAATTCCCCCCAACCCCCAGAGTTTTTTGCCCAGGTTCTAATATGTGAGATACACAAATTAGAATAATACGTGATTGCATTCCTCTACTCCTACTTGGACTGTCATTCAAATCCCTGTGACATGATCCTCTTCCCTGCTCAAGTCCCTCCCTCCTCCCTGCTCTGTTACAAACAGAGATCTGAGCATTAGCAGGGGGAGAGAGGTAGCTTTGATTGCAGAGTTAAGGCTGCACTTGACCCCCCCTTCTTGATTGACTTCACTGATTGATGATGGGTCACAAAGAGAGAGATCAGGACAGAGAGATCTGTGTTTCCAGGACAGTTTGCTTTCTATTGGCCACTGTGCGTGAGTGTGTTTTTTAGGATGTTGAACTTTTAACTCCTACTGCACATGATAAGCTTGTCGGTAAGCAGAGTTGAGACATGGAGGAGGTAACAGAGGGGAGGGGGAAGGGGGGGGTGCTGTAGAGAGATCTGAAACCATGGAAAAACAAAGTCCCTTACAGAGATAGGATAAAGGCAGCACAGAGTACATGAATTTAACTTTGCAATGGGCCGATGTGTTTTTTGCACTATAGATGCCCTTTAAAGGGCATGTCCACCCCAAAATGTAACTTTTGATATGTGGTAGGGCATGCTCCCCCAGCCCCAACCGCATTAATATAATTGTTAGAAAGTCCCCCGATTCTTACTTACCTTCCCTCTCTCCCCTGCTGCAGTGTTCAGGCCCCCTGCTTGCATGGAATTGAAAGCAGGGGGCGGGACCGGCAGCCGCGTCCGTGATTGGCTGAGAGGCAGAGAGGGCTGCACTGAGCATGCCTCAACCTTGATGAGGTTGAGGAAGTCTCAGGCACAGCATGAGTCACACACTGCTCCTACACAGCAGTTTCCTGGACTTTGGAGGGGCACAGCAGGGGAACTATTTTGAGCAGGAATGTAAGGTAAGGATTGTTTTACACTACTTGATGTGGCCAGTAAGGGGTTAAATTTTAGTTTTGGGGGTGGACATGCCCTTTAAAATTATAATTTACATTATTATTAAGTACTGCGTTTCACTTTCTTATATGCACCTATTATACAAATCTTCATTTGGCATGGACTATAGTGGGGTTGGCATCACCAGCTATAAAGAACTTATTGGAATTGTTATCAATGATTACTAGTACATGTAAAAACGTGTTTTATATGCAATATGTGCCGATAATAAAATGGAATTAGGTTAAGTCCCTATTGCATGAGCAAATACCAACAAACCCCAAGATATTGATTATTTCTATATCAACAAAAGTGGGGGAGCATTTTATTAATGCATTATCATCAGTTAGAAAGGTAGCACACCTATACAATGATGAGCTAAAACTTTTACTTTCATGGTCACATATTTTTCAAGAGTGAATAATTATTCACCAAAACCATCAAACTCATATTCCTTACCAAAATGTTTCCAATAAGATACAGAGCTCCTGAGCTCTCCCCAGAGCAAAAACAGGAATAAGAACCTGCCAATTTTAAGAAATCACAGATTAAAACATGTTTTTAGAGAAGATAAGGTTTCAATTAACCAACTATATTTTATATTATAGTGGTTATTTACAATATATTAGTGCCACACAGAACCAACAAGGCATAGGATTGCTTCTGCATTTTTCCGTTTTAAAATAAGGCCAATTAAATATGTTTTGAAATATTTCCTCTCTTGCAGCTGCGAAACTGCAGGAGCTCGGGCCCCTGCCACACAACACTCCCTGGCACATACGATCATCTCTTTTTAAATCGATGATCACACGTATGCAGTAAAGATGCACACAATCAGCTGTTTAAAGGGAATGTTCAGTGGAAAATATCAATATTTTAAAAAGTATTAGTTTATATTATATATACCTAGTTATTCTAGATATTCTCTCCCAATTTGAAAAATCAGTTGATTTCATACCCTTTGCTGTTCCCAGCTGTTGACATTAGTGAGCTGACATTTCAGGTTCTAATGGTCCTTCTTCTTCCCAGAATGCATCACATGTTCCTAACAGTAATTTCTACTGATTGGCTGTTGGGTGGGTCAAACATGCTGAGATCTCTACTGAGCAACTGAATCAACCCAGCACAAAGTTGAGGGCAAAAACCATAACAGTCTCTATTAGGGGTCCTACAAACAGGAAGTTAGTATTTCAGACAAAATTCTGAATTGGCAAGGTTAAGGTCATTGTGATGGAAAAATACTGCTCTTTTTTCTTAAAAGCATATGTATTTCCACTGAACTTTCCCTTTAAAAGTCCAGTATCGAAATGGCAGAAGGTTTAAAAAGCTGATTGTGTGCATCTTTACCGCAAACAAGCGGTCTCTCTTCATCCTCGGGCCACCCGCCATAGCTGGCCCAGTAGTAACGCCACTGCTCTCTTGCCTAATTGCAATTCATTGCAAATAATTTAATTTGTTTGGGGGGTGGACATAACCTTTAAGTCAAAATAAAGAAACCAAGCCTGAAAAGAGGTGTTCTTTCGATCAACATCTTGCATCTAAGAACTAAGTCCAGTGGATCTAACTGAATAACACAGATATACCATGACCTGGATGAATGAGAACCTTCACAAGCAATCCAACTTAATCTGCTCTTTCTCTACTTTTAATGAAATAGTAGTTATGTTCCAAATTAAATGTTAATATATCAGCAATCTGTACTTTTCTCTATTTAAAAACAGGCTCAAATGGTTTTGTTCCGTTGTACATTAATACAAAATGAGCAAATAAAGAAAGAAACTCAAACAGCTCCAACCTTTCCACCCTTCTCCACAGTCTCATGGACCTTCTTTAGGAAATCTCTTTCACGACAGCGCTTTGAATCTCGGATTGTTGTTGCATAAGTTGATTCAGTGATAAGCAAATCAGGGCGGCATTTATCGATCCAAGCAGCTCTAAAGGATAATAAAACTCATATTTACAGCTGCAAATTTAGATCTGTAAAACTTTGCTTTTTGCAGAAATATCTCTTAACAGCCATGTACACTGTAATTACATGTTTTGGTTATTGGCTAGCTGTGTCTTTAAATAAAAAGTGTTATTAGTTTGTTTCTACTACCCTGGCAGACTGTAACTTTTTGCTGGGATCTTGCTACCCTCACTCCTTCACTGACTTCTCATTGTAAGCACTGCCCCTTTGAGACTTGCAAATCTCGGCAACTCTGATAGTCAGGGAAAAACGTGCCTGTGTGACACACTTGCCCGTGTGCCTTTACTGCACATGCATGCCCCGTAGCGTTGCAGACACGCGATCACTGCGCAATATAAACCAGATGAAGCTTGTGCCTTCCTCTCGCGTTTTTTGGAGGAGAGGAGGCACGCACAGGACTGCCTTCCACCTGAACTTATTACCAAAACTAAGCTGGATCACACATCTCTTACACTGTATGTCCAGGCACGATCCAGTCCTTGTTTTAGTAATAAGTCCAGGCAGAAGGCAGTCTCGTGTGTGCCTCCTCTCCTCCACAAAATGTGAGACGAAGGTGCAAGATTCATCTGACTTATATTGGGCATTCGCTGTGTGGTCATGTCACATGGGCATGTATTTCCCTGACTAAAAAAGAGTGGCCAAGATTTGCAAATCTTAAAGAGGCAGTGCTTACAATGAGAAGTCAGTAAAGAAGTGAGGGCAGCAAGATCCCATTAAAAAGGTATAGACACAGCTAGCCATAACCACATGTAATTACAGTCTAAATGCCTTTTAAGAATTCAGATTCTATAGGATAGGGTTAGTAGCTGGAACTGGATCCTTTGTGTAATGGGCAGCCAGTGGAGGGACAGAGTGGAGAGATGTTAGATAAGCTAAATGGTTTGGTAAACCACACAGGAGTGTGTTGCAGTAGTCTAGCCGGGATATAATTAGGGCATGGACTAGGATTTTTGGAGCTTCTTTCGAGAGGAAGGGATGAATGGGGAGATATATTTTAGTTTGAGCAGACAAGCGTTGGTAAGCATGTTGATATGGGGTTTGAAGGAAAGATCTGAATCTAGCATTATTCCCAAGCAACGGACATAATATAATCGTTAATATTAATAGTGAGACTAGAAAGGGAACATTGTGTGGGAAAGGGTTCAGTCATGTCCATAGTTTGAGGAAGCGGGAGGACACAAAGGCAGATTTGGCACATGCGGGATATGTTTGTATGTAACCGTAAGAACCTAAATTAATGTTTAATTGTGTAAGGAAACTTCTAATTTAATAATGTTCTTTTGCTTCTAAAATAATTATGAGTTTTTTGCCCAGGTTTAAAAGGGAACAAGGCTGTAATATTAGGTATTCAAATAACATTAACTGGATATGAACAGTACATAAAAATGCATATACATCAATAATTAGTTGTAACATGGATACAAATCAGTAGAGGATGCGTTATGAGTTATGATCAGTAATTAAAATTGGGGCCACACAAGCACATTTGATGGAAATGCACTGCATTCCAAATGTTTAAGGGAATCTATATTCAAAGGGTAACTGTGGTCTCCAAGTCTTCCAAACTAGTAAGAATTATATAAAAGCCTTCTATCATACTTTCAAAATAAAATTAAATCACATCTCTAGATAAAATGTGTGAAGTTATTGCTGGAAAGGTTTAGCAATATTACTTCCTGTTTGAACACTTCCTGTTTTCAGCCCTGTGACCAGCCTGTCTGCATTAATAGGCTCCCCTTCTCAACTGTCAATTTTTTCCCCTAGGTACTTCCTGATTTTCCCAGCATTAAGACTTTACTGAGCATGCTTCTCCCCGGGGCGAAGGGCCGTGCAGAGATAAGGTGATGTCACTCAACCTACTGGAAACAGGAAGTTTAAACATTTAATTTCAATTTGTAGGCAAGCACACTCAAAAAGAATATAATCACAAAAGTTCCATTTATTAAGTGCTCAACATACAAGCCAGGTACACAACGTTTCTGGGGGTCCAACCCCCTTCCTCAGTTTGAACATTTACCCCAATGTCATTTCTCACAGGCTGAAGCCAGAGGTGTGATTGTCGGCCCATTATAAAATAAATACTGCAGACCTTCATTTAACCCTAACTTGTTTGGAGACCACAGTTGCCCTTTAAGAAATAGTTTTTTTCCCCCATTACTGGAAACTATAATTCTTCCCAGCTATCAAGTCCCTTATTATCATAAACTATTCTGCTGTGTGTAGTTTTGCTGTAACTGAAATAGAGACAGTTGGAATGTTGAATTGCATGGGTTGAATTTTTTTCTCCCAGTGCTGGCTCACAGTAATTAAGGAGCATGCTTGACTTCTCAGAAAGTCATGTCAGTTGGAAGGAGGTGTCAGTTAGAGTGGGAGGGAAATACTTAGGCTAAACAAAACAATTACTGGATTGAAGACATGCAGCAACACACATATCAAATAAAAGTTATACACAAACATACACAATACAAAACCCCCGCAAAGCATTTAAGGGCAACTACACTGAGAAATCAAGTTTGTTGAGAAATCATCTTTATCCATCATTAATGTAAGCCGCACACTGAGGTGTGTGTGTGTGTGGCTGCTTGCCTTCAAACCAGAACCCATTTCTCCTTTCATCTGACTTTTTGTGAAGCATTCTCAGCAATCATGATCAGCCATCACCGGAAGAGAAAAATTTACCACTGTACAATTTACACGTACATCTTATATCTATAGTATATAGTAATCATTCAGTAAATCTAACAAACCACACTATCATTTTTTTCAAGATTTTTTTAACTGGACTTCCTGGATTCCTTAAATAGATACGATATAAGTAGAAGTTTTCCTAGTATGTTTAATGTGCATTTACATAACATTAAATATTAACCTTATTTACAAAATATATATAAATATATATTATATAAAAATGTAACCTGCTTATATGTCAATATCCTACCCTAAATGGCGATCCGGTGTCATGTTGTAATCACCCTACATGTAAAGAGAAAAGAAAAGGGCTGGATTTAAAATATAACAGTGCCACGGGTGGGTCATTTTACTTAACAGTTTCATAAAAAACCCCAAAAAATAAGATGATGAAACATAATTTGAAAATTAGAAAGGCAAACAGATTATTATTTTACTGACTTATGAAACTCATCGTTTGTATTTCTCTGCTTTTTATTTTATATGTTTTGCCTTGAATAATACAGTAATATAGAAAGGTCTTTAATATACTTTTAGTAAAATTGTGTTTTGGAATGTCTAGTGTTAAATAACCTTTCTCCCTCATCACCTTTCCCACATTTTATGACAGGGCCAGGGAAAGATGCTTTATAGTTTGTTACTCTATGGCCAGAAATATCCCACAGACAGTTGAGTGTCATTAAAAAGCATCACCTTTTACTCAGGAAACTACAGGATTTCAATTTATAATGTCTAGCAAAATTTTAGCAGAAATCTGACACCTTACCTGTCAATTACTTGACAATTAATTGTCTACTAGGCTGCCACCTTCCTGACTTTAGTTGTAAAATTCTATAATAATATAGCAAAATAGAACATGTTTGGAGGAACTTCAAGTTGTATTAGAAGCTATTAATATCTAGGTCAGTACATTTAGAATTACAACGTACTATTACAATGATCTATTGTACTATTACAAAGATTATATGGCTAGAGATATGACAATCTACAGTATCGTTCAGAAGACATTGATTCCTTTATTCCTTTTTATTTGTTGTTGCACATTTATTTATAAAAGGTAGCAACACAGAAGAGCGAGGTTAGAAATGGCGGTAGCTTTTAACTAACTAACCAATCTATTACTGGATTTCCCTCCCTAGCCTTACTATTAAAGGGCAACTAAAGCCACAGAACAACACTTAACCAGAAGGCAGAACACCTTGATATAAAACCAGTAATCTGTGTCTTACCTCTCATTTTGATATGGGCACTGGAAATTTACCTAAATAACATATGGTTTGTGCTTTACTTCTCAGCATTCTAGTATCACACAGTTTGGTCAACAACCATTATGTTCTGCACATGCTCAGTCCTTAGCTATGGCACAAACTTGTTACAGTTGGTTACACCCATTAATAATCTCTAGCCAATCCTTTTACAGGACAGATAAAGCAAGGAAGCATGTGACTGAGGTCAGGAGATGTGGTCTGACACTGCACATACACACAGATACATCATCCAGTTCTTAACAGGCTTTGATTTACTTTAACAGAGTCTACTAAAGTGGCATTTTATAGTTTATTGGTGTTTTTAGGGGAGTTGTTTTCAGATTCTGGAGTATAAAAAATTGGGTTTAGTTTTCCTTTAATATTAACAACACACCCATATCCCCATCTCCTCATGTCCGCTGCCTGGGAATAATGCTAGATTCCTTCAAACCTCATGTCAATTCGCTTGCCAACTCCTGTCGGCTCCAACTCAAAAACATCTCCCGCATTCGACCCTTCCTCTCGAAGGAAGCTACAAAAACCCTAGTCCATGCCCTAATCATATACTGCAACACACTCCTGTGTGGTTTACCAAATAACTGCGTAACAAAAGTCCATATGCACACTATCCCCAGGTGGGTGCAAAAAGTCCAATTCCCCTACTTCAAAGGGGAAAAAATACTGAAGAGAGACAAAGTAGACTTGCACTCCAAAGTGAACTGTTCATTGTGAGCCAAGCATCAACAAGTAACACAACGTTTCGAGGGTAACACCCCCTTCATCAGGTTACACCCCCTGATGAAAGGGGTGTTACCCTCGAAACGTTGTGTTACTTGTTGATGCTTGGCTCACAAACAGTTCACTTTAGAGTGCAAGTCTACTTTGTCTCTCTTTACCAAACAACTGCCTGGCACCGCTTCAAACCATTCTCAACTCTGCTGCCCGGCTCATTCATTTCTCTTCTCGCTTCTCTAATGCCTCTCCTCTCTGCCAGTCCCTCCACTGGTTGCCCATCACACAAAAGGATCCAGTTGAAACTGCTTACCTTATCCTATAAAGCACTATCCAACACAGCCCCTCCATAAATCTCAGAGCTGATCCAGCGATACCGTCCCAGGCGCAACCTCTGCTCTGCAAATGATACCCTTCTCTCATCCACTCTGGTCACCTCTTCCCATGCCTGCATTCAGGACTTTACTCGTGCTGCCCCTCTGCACTGGAACACCCTTCGTCCATCTGTCCGTCACTCACCATCTCTTAACACCTTCAAAACGTAACCTTAAAACCCACCTCTTTAGGCAAGCATATAACCTGGCCTAAACATTACCCCCTTACTACCCAATTTGATCCAGCCTGCCTTTCACGCTCCACTGCCAATCTATTTACAACCTACCGATTCCTGTCACCTTATGTCTCGCCCCCATATCCTCTAGTCTGTAAGCTCTTTGGGCAGGGTCCTCTCTCCTATTGTATCACGGTATTGCTGTAAGAAACTCCTCACTCTGTTTACTTATATTATGTATTACCTGTGCATGTAATATGTATGACTTTATATAACATGTATTACCCTGTATGTAATGTATGACTATGTAATTGTAAAGCGCCACGGAAGATGTTGGCGCTATATAAATCAATAATAAAAATAATAATTTGCTTACTGGTACTTAATATGGCTTTCATCTCTACTACTTATGTATATTATTTGAGATTAAGCTAACTTTCCAATCCTTACTTTCTAGCACTTAGGAAGAAAGATAAATCATAGCCCCACCTACAGTGAGATGGCAGTTATAGAGGAGAAACATGTTTCTCTTAAAGCATGTGTGACAAAAAGTTCTTAAATATTCTGTAAAAAATGTATACCTTTATGAGTGACTTTCAATAGAAGCATCAATAACCACCCATTCTTAAATGGATACTTACAGTATATACAACAGACTCTGATCCAACTTTAATGTGAAACATGGCAGCTCCCAGAACATGCCCTGCATAATATGCCTTTATTTCCAACTCATCGTCTACCTGTATATGGACAAATGGATTTGTTTATTTAAAACAATAACAATATTTGAAGAACATAGACCGACAGATAGATTAGCTCAACTTAAGGTGTGCATGTTGCACATTTATTTATAAAAGGTAGCAACACAGAAGAGCGGGGTCAGAAATGGCTGTAGCTTTTAACTAACTTGGGGTCTATTGCTGGATTGTCAACATTCAACACAATCATTTTCAATCTGATTCAATTAAAAGCGAATCTTAAGTCTGAAAGAATGATTCACGTTGACACACATGGGAGTTCAACAGCTAACTTGATAGAAGACAGGACCCAAGTGCAATGAGACTGTTTAATTTGGAAGAAAGGTGAATGGTTTGGTGCAACTTGGTTTGCATGTGTGTCAAATTGTTTTCATCTCACCTGAACCGTCTGGTGAAGATTAACTGCTACCACCTTTTTCATACAGTCTTTAATCATCTGGGATGTAAAGAAATTTGTTTCTCCTTTCTTGTCTACAGTGATTTTCCTGAAATCCTCTAGAAGAATGGGGCAAATGGCTTTAGTGGGGTGGGTCATGTAAATTGGTCCATCATATCCAACCATTTCACTCATATAAGGCAATGCTCCACAATGATCTAAATGAAAGTGGCTATGAAGAAAAATATTACTTTACTTGGCAGGAAATTATTTAAACCAAAACATGATATCCACAAAACAGGAAGAAAGATTTTAGACAACAACTAAAGTAAAATAAACTACCCTAAAATATTAAAAAGACCCATTTACTCAACAAATGATCATAATCTTAAATAAAACATATTAAATTAGAACCAATCCCCTTTTCACTTTCCTCTCATCTCAGTTTTATAAGCACTCTGTATGGTTATTTTACTCTTTGGAACATGCCTCCAGGGTACCAGTCTCCTACCGTAGCTCCTGACAGGAAACTACACTAGTTCTGTTGGTAAATCAGTGAACCTGCTTTTTCTGCAGAGCACAAATAGGAATATGCCCCCATCTCTATAGAGATGCTAGCATTCCCCATGTTCAGCCTGCACACCTCTTTTGATGCTGTAAAGAGCATAATGTAAAAAGTAACACTGAGTCAGTAGGTGGGGCTTCTCACATGCAAATTAAGTGCTTGATTGACAGACAATAAGGCATCACCAAAAAGTCAGTGTGACAGCAGCTACGTATTTGCTTTTAAGAGTATTTTACAAAATACTCTTTGGCGCTTCATCTGTAAAAGCTTGCACAGCTTTAAGAGAAAGCAGCTATAACTATTGCAGGTTTTTTTTATGTATGTGGAAGGTAAGAATTACTTTTTCTGAGAGGGGTCAGCATGAATTAATATTAATATTCCCATGCAAGTAATTATACCCCATTTATTGTAAAACCACCACTGAAAAAATCTATTGCAAATGAAAATAAGCAGCATTGACAAGGCCCAATTTTGCCTTTTTGCATATTGTGAAAATTCATTTTTCCTTTAAGAATAGTGACAGCTATTTACCCCCACATAACTTCACCCCATTAAGCCAGGTTAAAATAGTTCAAACAGGGAAGAATAAATCTGTTTATTTACAACTTTTACCAGACCCACTTCTGACAATTTATCCATTAAGCAGAAACGCTAAAACAGACAATGTCAGAAAACAACAAAGACTTAAGCTTGGTAAACACACTACAGATTTTTGAAAGATGACAGACAGGATCTGCAAGAACCCATCTGTCATCTTTCAAAGATCTGAATACACGCAGACCCGATCGCTCTCCCTATAATAAAACGCCCGGGACTGTGTGTTTCCCTCGGCCACAGCAGACTCCTCTATAGGGAGTCTACTGTGGCTGAGGGAAATTTTCAGTTTTTCCAAAACGACCGCTCGACCGATTGAAACGTTCAGTGGCCGTGCGCTCGTTTGGGAAAACTGCTACACACACTAGCGATAAAGCCCCGATTACCGTCAGATCCGAGCTTTACCTAGCTTTAAATCTTTTTAAACTTACATGAATTGTGCTTCTGATTACAAATCTTTATAACAGGACTAAAGCTAGGCAAACCCAAATCTCCTGTATTAAAGAAACAAAATCTAATACTTATAGATACCCATCCCTTTTATTATATAAATATATTTATATCTCCATAGGAGATTGCATTGAGTTTTTAGGAGCTACCAATGTGGTGGGGGTTATAGGATATTACATATAGGAAAGGTGTATATGTATGTGTGTACTATCTCACTTTTATACAATCTTGGTAATGTTCCCCTCACTCCTTTATTCATTTTATAGGTGCTGTTCCTCTTTACTGCTAACCACTAGCAGTTACTTTTCCAGTAGCTTATGTTTGTTTGAAGAACGCACTCTAGAAGGCTTTGTTCATTTTACTGGTTTATTGGTGACATGCATGCGTCCCCTTCCTCAGGTGCAGCCACTATTAATGGTTGTGATAAAGGTGCTCGCTTGCAAGTCCTTAGCCTTTTGCTTAGTGGTAAAGCCAGGCAGGTATACCAAGGATTTACTGTAATACTGAAATAAAAAGCAGTTATCAGTTATTAAAAATTGCTCTGAAGCTATTTTTTTTCCAATTAGATCTGTATAAGAGTATATAAAGGATAAATCCATTTATTTCGGTAAACTGGGAATGAGAAATGTTTGTTTATACGTTTGATTATTAGGGCAATACTATTACAATAACATGATGCTGTGAGGTACCTTCTGTTATAATATGTGAGGTACCATCCCCACTTGCTGTGATTAATACTACCGTATATACTCGAGTATAAGTCGAGGTTTTTAGGCTTTGAAAAAAGTCTAAAAATCCTACCTCGACTTATACTCGAGTCACTAACCTGAAATCCTTCAGCCGTTCGCTTCCTCTCTCTTCCGCATCCCACTGTGCAGTGTCTGACGTCAGTACTCGGCGCCGGTCATACCCGGCGCCGAGTAATAACGTCAGGCGCCTGAACTGTGGATGCGAGAGGAAGCGTGCGGCTGCAGGAATTCAGGTTAGTGTTTTGAGAATGAAAGCAGCTATCTGGCATAAAATACCACTACATCTGCTTTTCACTAGGACAAATAACTACCAGTACAGGCATATGACAAGGATTAATTCATAAAAAGGATTGTATTTTAATTCTCAAGTGTCACAGTGTCCTAAACGAGCAAGTGATATATACTGTAGTATTTGTAGGAATCTTACCTTTTACATAGTAAAATTAAAATCAGAGCTAGTATTATTAGAATGAGGAGGCAGTTGTGGTCCTATTTTCTACCCTCGACTTATACTCGAGTCAATCATGTTTTACTCATTTTCCAGGTCAAAATAGGTACCTCGACTTATACTCGAGTATATACGGTAATAAGTATTAACCTAGCATGTTTAGTTTCAACCACACAGTGTAGCAGTATTGCCTGGGTCTACTCTCAGACCTGCAAGATTATCCTATTTGGTTCCTCTGGAAGCTGGTGACTGTCTGAGTAACAGTTTAAAATTCTAGCACAATTTTGCTAGTATTGCTAGTATGTATGTATATAATATATTATATATTATATTATTATTAATGATATAATATCTATATATATATATATATAGCTTCCAAGTATTAGAGCACTCGTGGGTCTTCACATAAATATATTTTTATTAGAACATCTACGCGTTTCAGCTGACTTAAGCAGCCGTCCTCAGGATGATATATATATTGGTATGACATATCAAATAAACAAAAACATATAAAACTGTCTATATAGCTGGCCAGCTAAAAAGTGCCTAGAGCATCCAGCAAGATATATATTAGTATAAATATTAGTATCAAAATCGCAGAGTTATAAAAAAATTCCCGTAATAAATATCAAGCACCAAAAATCTAACATATAGTCCTGCAGTTTTTCCACATACAAGATATAGAATGTATTCTGAGTATCCAGAGGTGTGTGCACACAATAATAAATCAGGATGTTTAAAAAACCGCAATGTGTTGAACAGATATATACATCAGTCATCTGAGTGGGATATCCAGTGTAGCCAGGCAACGTTCCTATTGTCCCCCAGACCGATTATCGATCCATGGCCTCAGTTCTTGGGATCCTCCTAGGATATAGAAAGTGGTTGCACTATCCGATTATCCCTTTCTATTTCCCTGGTCCTTCCACGGCAGTGGAAGTGCATGGGTTAAGTCCTTTGATCCCCAGATGACAGGCCAGTTTACCCAATAAAATTGTAGCTCCGCCCCTCCAACCTCGTGTCTTTTCTCCTGTGACAGAGAGACCGGAATTGTTTGCTCTCAAACTCCCCCCTTTGCTTTCTCCAGATTCCTCTCTTCTGGATAGACTGCTCATTTCATGCTTGCGTGCTAGAGCAGTGGGGCTAGGCCCCCTCCAAATTGCGCGGGCAGTTTCTGCTTACCCGCGACCCAGCAGTAAAACGGCGCATGCGTGATGACGTCATAATCACGCGGAAATTCAAACAGACACCGGTTCTCTTGTGGAGGCTCAGCGTTCGGACCCTGCTGGAGTTCCCTGCTACCTCCTGAGTCAGTACAAACTGCCCTGCAGTATTATACTCTCTATCCGCTGTTTAGCTGCCTGTAAGTTGTAAGTACATGGGATTTGCTTCCCCCTTTCCTGCTAACCTTCAGATTAAAGGCAAGCACATTACAGCTTAACATTCATGTCTCTTGCAGTGCTTCTGTGAGTCCTGGCAAAAGACATAGGTCTGGATCAAGGGGATCAAGGTTTGATCAAAAATCAAGGTTTTTTTTTTTTTAATGCAATTGTTTTTTTCAGATACTACATTAATGTTTTAATTTTGTTTCAGTTCTCCTGATCCAGGTGACCAGCCAAAAAGACAAAAAGGGAAAGAATGTGCATTATGCAACAACATAGCTCTTCAAGGGAGCAAAATGTGCGAATCTTGCAAAAATCCATCTGTATCCCTCTCCCAAGAGCAGATGATACAGACAATGACGTCAGTTTTTCAGTCCTCCATGGACACCTTAGTGACCAAAACAACAGCGGCCACTATGGACAAGGTCACTGAAATGTTGAGAGAACAGGGCGTAATCAGACAACCTAGTCAACCCAATCCTACCCCATCAATTGAGTCTGAAGGTGAAATATACTTCGATGAAGCAGAAGAAACCGGAGAGCCCACTAATGAAATAGTGTCGCCTGCTGATCTAGAATTCCTCATTACAAAGATGAGAGCAACTTTTCAAATTTCAGATTTTTCAACAAAAGGAAAAGGGGACTTGATGTTTGCATACAAAAAGTCTCTAAATACTTCCTTCCATCTACACGAACAGATGTCCGAGACAATTAAAGCAGAATGGGAGAACCCAGATAGAAAATTCTCAATATCCCAGAACATGAAGAATCACCCATTTCAAAAAGTCTGGGATGATGCTCCCAAAATTGACACTCCAATTGCAAAAATAGCAAAGAGAGTAGATGGACTCTCTGAAGTTGTCAGCAAAAACTATGGCTCAGTCTTCTGTAGCACGCCGTGCACTCTGGCTGCGTCTGTGGAAGGTTGACAGCCAATCAAAACAAGGACTAACAAATCTTCCATTTAAAGGAAGTTTGTTATTCGGTCCTGCGCTAGACAAAGTGATCGAAAAGAATTCCTTTAAGAAATCCTTGCCAACCTTTAAAAGGTTCAGGAAGGAAATTCCTTCCACGCCCACTCCAGAACAAAGTCTCCACCAGGCAAGACAATATCATCCATGACGTCCATTTGCCCAAAGACAATCATGGACACAAAAAACTAGTCCTTTCGGGACTCAAAACATTCCAGAGGCAGAGGGAAAAAGTCATCATGACTATCGAAGCAACACGAAGGGAGACTCACAGACTTTGTACCAAACTGGAAGACGTCAAAAACAGACTAATGGGTGCTCCGAACTATAACCCATGGTTACCAAATAGAGTTCATCTAAACACCACCAAAAAACAGATTCTTAAATTCACCGATTCCGAATACAAAAAAATGCAACAACACAGCTAAAGAAAATCCTACAGGAGCTTCTGGATTTGGCCGTCATAGAGAAAGTTCCAAAACTCTATCAAAATCAAGGTATATACTCCCCACTCTTTCTAAAAAGAAAGAAGTGTGGGAAGTTCAGAGCCATTCTGGACCTCCGATTTGTCAACCAGTTTGTAAAACAAACGAAATTCAAAATGGAAACCTTGAGAACAATATCGAATCAAATACAGAAGGGAGACTGGTTGGTAAAAGTAGAACTACCAACATGGCAAATACCTGAGGTTTCACATCCTAGGACAACACTACCAGTATACATGCCTGACATTTGGTCTTTCTTCATCAACTCGTACGTTAACAAAAATCCTCTCTCCAATTATACCAAGCCTAAGAACTCAGAGAATAGAAGTCTTCGCATATCTAGACGATATACTTATAAAAGCGCAGCAGAAGGAACAACTCAGACCAAGTACAGAAGTACTCTCATCAAGTACCTCATCAAGCATGGTTGGTTGATAAATTCAGAAAAATCTCAATTAATTCCAACCCAGAAGATGCAATTTCTGGGAATAGTAATACAGACAAACAAACTACAACTCCAATTACCAATAGACAGACAAATGGAAGTAATCAGAGAAGTGAAGAATTTGATAAAACTTCCATACTCAACAGCAGAAATATGCCAGAGAACCTTAGGGAAGCTGGTAGCCACAACAGAAGCTGTCCAATGGGCAATGCTTCATCTCAGAAGGTATTCAACCACCTCACAAACATGTGGGGAATTCCGGTAATTGACCTGATGCGACCAGGTACAACACCAAGCTGAGCAATTTTTGCTCCCGTTACCCGGACAATCAAGCAGTGGCAACAAACGCTTTTTCTATCAAGTGGAACCATCAGTTAATGTACATATTCCCACCAAACTCTCTAATCACCAGAGTACTGAGGAAAATAGAAGAAGACAGAGCTTGGATAATAATAATCATTCCATTCTGGCCGAGGAGACCTTGGTTTCCTTGGGTTCAGAGATTAGCGATAACTCAGCCAATCAAACTGCCAATCATTCCAGATCTGATCAGTCAGGGCGACTTAATTCATCCCAATCTGAAACAACTGAGTTTAACAGCATGGCACTTGAAGTCTATCCCATGAGAGAAGCTGGTCTCTCAGATAAAGTGATCCAAAGGATGATGTCATCAAGAAAGAAGTCCACTTCCAAAGCATATAACAAAACATGGGAGAGATTCTCAGACTGGTGTGGACAAAAGAACCTAAATGCAAAAAACTCCGAAATTCAAACCATCCTAGAGTTCCTTCAAGAAGGACTAGATAAAGATCTTAGCATATCAACTCTGAGAAGACAAATCACGGCAATCTCGGCAGTAATGAATAAGAAGTGGGCATCCGAACCCCTGGTGATTAGGTTCTTCAAGGGTGTTAAACATATTAAACCGCAAAGAAAATCATCAGTTCCCCCATGGGACTTAACGTTAGTTCTCAAAATGCTACAAGAAGTACCTTTTGAATCAATCATAGAAACAAACTTCAAAGATCTTACACTCAAAACAATCCTTTTGGTGGCAATAACTTCAGGTCACAGAGTATCTGAAATAAGAGCTCTAAATAGCAAACCACCATACCTAACATTTCAAGGCAGCAATGTGATCTTGAGACCTGATAAATCCTTCCTACCAAAAGTGGTATCAGACTTTCATATTAACCAGGAAATAATTCTCCCAGCCATGCAAGACTCATCCACTGAAAATCAACTAGATGTAGGAAGAACACTGACACAATATATATCAAAAACTGAAGAATTCAGGAAAACTGAATACCTCTTTGTTAACTTCCAAGGACCTAACAGAGGACTTCAACCATCTACTCAAATGATTTTATGATGGATTATATCAATTAAAAAGCAAGCAGTCTCTTTGGCAGCAATTCAAATACCCGAAAATGTGACAGCTCATTCAATGAGAGCTATGGCAACATCGTGGGCGTTCCAAGCGAAGGTGTCACCTACAGAGATTTGTAGGGCAGCGCCTTGGTCCAATACCAAGACATTCATAAAACACTATAAACTAGATGTTGTAGACAAAAACAAATCCGAATTTGCCTCCAAAATTCTGGAGGCAGCAAAACCGACTAAATAAATATATATATAACTGCACAAATTCAAAGTCTCCCTCCCTTCAATAATGTACTACTTGGTAAATACCATGCCCTTCCACTGCCGTGGAAGGACCAGGGAAAACAGAAAATCGAATATATATATATATATATATATTCACAGTGATTTTCTTTTCCTGGTCCGGAGACGGCAGTGGAAGTAGTTTCCTCCCTTCTCTTTAACAATTCCTCCAATAGGTACAGTCGATAAAGACACGAGGTTGGAGGGGGGGGGGGAACTACAATTTTATTGGGTAAACTGGCCTGTCATCTGGGGATCAAAGGACTTAACCCATGCACTTCCACTGCCGTCTCAGGACCAAGAAAAGAAAATCACTGTATATATTTGATTTTCTCTTTTCTCAGGACTAGCGGTGATCGGCTCTATTGCTTCTTCAGGCAGTCTGCCTGAGGAAGCTCGCAAGAGTAAAACGCGTGGCAGTGACGTCATGGACCGAGAAGTGTTGTACGGAACCACACAGCTATTAGCAATAGAGCCGATCACCGCTAGCCCTGAGAAATAGAAATCGGATAGTGCAGGCACTTTCTATATCCTAGGAGGATCCCAAGAGCCGAGGCACTTGGACTACTGGACTATATGTTAGATTTATGGCGCTTGATATTTATTACGGAAATTTTTTATAACTGCGATTTTTATTCCAATATTTTTCTTGCTAGATGCTCTAGGCACTTTTTAGCTGGCCAGCTATAGAGAAAGTTTTATATGTTTTTGTTTACATATTGTCCTAGGTGGGGGACCTGGGTACTTCTGTATAGATTTTTTTTCAGATCTATACATTTTATTTTAGGACTAAAGCTAGGTACAGACATTGGCTGTTTCAGCTAACAATGCTTTCATGTATAGGTAATCTGGCCCGAACGATTATAAACAACATCCAACTGAACGCCCACACACAAACAAATTGTCAGTCACAACGGCCGTTCGGCATGTAGTCAGGAGTTGTGGGTGCATCTTTGCATCTATACCTAGCATTAGGCAAAAAAGTAGAAAAGGCTGGGCACACCAGACTTGAAAAATAGCTCATTTATTAGTGATGTTTCAGTACCATCTTGTACCTTCCTCAGACAAACTATTATGAGGAAGGTATCGAAACGTAACTAATAAATTAGCTACTTTTCAAGTCTGGTGTGCCCAGCATTTTCTATATTTTTGCAAATATACTGCTTGCAACAGTTCTGGAAGCACCCAACATGAAACTTTCTGAAACTTTTTTCAGTTTAGGTGTGCAGGATCTCTTTCTTTTGGTTTTGTATTCTAGCTTTAGGCAAATGTATTCATTTTATGTGCTAATTTTTTTAATGGGTTCCAGGGCATCACTTTTGTTTTAGGATTACTGACAATACATTTATCAGGGCTGTGCTACTGAACATCTATGGTACATCATTTCGAACTATGACTTTTCCTATTGTCAATATTCTTTGTCCAGCAAGTACACAACCTTTTGACTTTCTACAAATGTACCTTAAAGAAGAAAAGTATTTTACCTAATTATAACACAGTCCAGGAATTCAGTTAGTCGTCCATTTTGTGTAATGTATGAGAAATCTGGAAAACGTCTCTACATTAAAAAAAAAAAATCTGTAAGATTTCATTAGAATGCAAATTTTACAATTATTGTACATGTAGTTATTAAAAAGCACACCTGTGTTGTTACATGTGTAGTAACTAGCATTCTAGTGACTAGAGCTACAAATTAATAAGCAATTAGCTTTAAACTGGGGTTGACGGGGGGGTATTTTTAATCTACTACTTCTGAAACATACAAACTAAATTATAACTTAAACAATTAAAATTATATATATAGAATGTCCACCTTAAACAACTTTATTTGACTAAATCTGGACAATTTTGCCCATATGATATTTAAAACTCACATCATCGTTGTATCCCATATGCATGCCACAATCTAGCATCAAGTTCTTGCCTCCAATAGACACCAGAATACAGCTACGCCCAACATCTTGTCCAGCACCTTGAAAGAATAGTAAGCAGGTTCTTAAAACTGAAAGCTTTTTTAAACTTGTTTCTTAACATTTCATTGGGAGCAAAATACTAAACACTCGAGTCAATCATGTTTTACTCATTTTCCAGGTCAAAATAGGTACCTCGACTTATACTCGGGTCGACTTATACTCGAGTAGATACGGTAACGTTTTGCCTTCTTTATTCACAGAGGTTAGGAAAGTTACCCCTGGTCTGTTTAGGATTTAACTTAACTTCCTTCAGTACAGAAGATATAGGTAAAATAAATACGTAGGAAAATCACGGAAATCTTACCTAAAGGGGTAACCTTAATTTCAGGCATTTTTGCCTCTTCTCAAGTTGATTTGAAATCTGTGAAATGTTCAACCTTGCATTTCTACAGCTGTAAATAAATAAAAGGGAATATAAAGTAGTACCACAGTAATTCATACCAATTTAAAAATTAGCATTATTGAAATTCAAGGACAAATAGGGTTGCCACCTTTTCCCTTTAAAGTGCATGTCCACCCAAAAAATAAGAAAAACTACTCAGCTAAATTACCACACCAAGTGGGCTTTCGTTTTAAAATTACTTTGATCCAACGCTCCCATGCTGAGCTATACTTACTTTAACAGCCGATTCCTCGCCAGTAGTCCTGCCTTATGTTTAGAGACCGTTTCGAGCATGATCTCATAACCGGCTCTTCCAGGTATGTACTGTCAGTCAGGGCCACGACAGTGACAACATAGCCAGTGGCTGCTAGTCCATTCCCAGAGGAGCCAGTTACAGACTTATGGCGAGGGATCGGCTGAAGTTAAAGTGAGTATAGCATTTAAAAATGTAAAAGAGGAAGAAGCAAGGGGTGGCGTTCATGCAAAATGTTTAGGCACACCAATTTTCTTAGACCATGTCCACTTTGATAAAGGGTAGTTAAAGGGAATGTCCACCCTAAAAATCAACTATATTTATATGATAGACCTCCCTTGCCCACCCCCAACCGCCGTTTAATCATTAAAATAATAAAACACATAACACCAACTCTTTGCTCACTCCACCGGCTACCGATAAAATGGAGAATTCTGTTTAATATTGGCCTACTGACATTCAAATCCTTGCACAATCTGGCCCTGGATACCTGAAGGACTTGCTGCAACTGCGTCACACCCGCCACAATCTTAAATCAAAAGGATCCAATAACTTGGTCACCCCCAGAGTCCACCTCCAAAATGTTTGGAGACAGAGCCTTCTGGAACTCCCTGCCACACCCAATCAGAACATCCCCCATCCCTGGAAACATTTAAATCCAAACTGAAAAGCCACCTGTTTATCTGGCATTTATGAACACCTGACTATTTCCTCTGTAACAGACTGTATTAATCTGAGACATATCTATGCGCTTTGAGTCCTTTAAGAGAAACGCGCTTTACAAATGTTATTATATTGTTATTGTATTGCAAAACTTTGTTACTTAACCAGACCCTTCTCTCCAGCGGCGCATTGATCCAACTGCCTGCTAGCCGGAACTCGCAAGCAGGGGGCCGGATCGACAGACGCGTCCAATCACAGACACGGCTGACCTCAATAGAATCGCCATGGCAACGAAGGGCTGTAAGTTCAGTTTTGATCATTTTTTTAATGAATAATTATAGTATAAGTATTTATGCTAGGTGGAAGGGGGAGTGAGGATGGATCCGGATAGTGGGAGGGGGGGTGCACTGAGGGAGGATGAAGACTGCGCGGAAACGGATAAGGCACAGAAGTGAGTGACGTCAGAGAGCTTGGATTTACAGTGAGATGCTCCTGGTCGGCAAAAAGAAGGTTGTAAAAAGGTATGAATCGCAAAAAAAACCAAAACGGATTTTTGTGCGGTTTGGCTCGTTTTAAAGCTAGGATAATGGCCAATAACATATTATAGTTTTGGGGGTGGACATTCCCTTTAAGTGTTCAACACACCATCCAATGGTAGCTTAATGTGCTCAACCTTCCTCTGCTCTATACTCAACAGCCAGGAACCACCAAAATTAGAAAAGTAGGAAGGGAACGCAGATTTAGTGTTTGCAAACTAAATTTAATTTAAAGATTTTTTGTTTCTGTTAAATTGAAGAACGGGAGGTAAATGAGCTATGTCTTACCTCCCATTTTTCAGTAAAACTTGCAGGAGAGATGGAAGAGCTTGCCTCGGATGGCTCCAATGCTGCTGACAGTACACAGTCCTTTGCATTGTGTGCGCATGCGTACGTGGTGCAAAGGAGCGTAGATGTTTTGGGACCTGTAATCGAGAAGCTAGCGCAAGTTTTACTGAAGAATGGGAGGCAAGACATAGCTCATTTACCTCCTGTTTTTCAGTTAAACGGAAACTTTAAAAATCAATGGACATACCCTTTAAAGGACAATTATACTCACCTAACCTCCGATCCTAACTTGAAGAGTACCCAGGATAAGGATCTAAACCACTAGATCCTCATCTCTGGATATTTTACAAAATGTCTGTAACTTGAAACCCTCCCTTGTAGCAAGGGTCCCCTCCTCTTCCATCTTTCTATCACTGACAGTCCGTGATGGGGCCAATGGGAAGATGCCCTTCTGCACGGACAGCAGTCAGAAGGCGGAAAAAGGAGCTGGCAGGCAAAGAAGCGATTCTAGTAAGTATTACAGACATTCTATAAAGTACCCAGAGGTAAGGACCTAGCGGTTTAGTTCCTCACCCTGGGAAGGCGAGTATAATTGTCCTTACACTGGGTGGGCAGGGGGTGTGTCAAGGGTGCTGCACGGGGTGTGTCAGGGATGGGCACTTGCCTTTATAATGTCACTTGGTCTTTGTTCTGTAACCCTGATGACAGCCTGTTCAATGATGGCCGAAACGCGTAGGTAGCACAGACCTACTTGTATGCAATAAACACAATTTGGATTAAGACCTCGGAGTGCTCTGGCAATATGTACCCATATTTATAGCTTTTTACAGTAGCGCCCAGGCAGATAATTCAGAGAACAGACTGCAAAAGTGCAAAGGATCCACTGATTGTTTGGTAATGGTAATTTAAGTAAAAAAGGTTAGAAGTTAGGACCTTTCACAACTGGGATTACATTGACATGGTTGGAAGGCTTTTCATTCATGTGATCACAGTAATGTATACTAAAACCCCTTTGTTTGCCAGTGTGCAGACAATATATTGTATGGGGTCTAGGAATGTGCATTGATTATCTTTTCTACGTATATGTATATATATATATATATATATATATATATATATAGATAGATAGATAGATAGATAACAAGAGTCTCGCACTCTACGCTGATGATGGTGCATCTGATAAATAATAAATAACGTCCAGCAATGCAGAGCACTCATAGGTCTTGTAGCAAAGTAACGTCTTTATTCAACATCAATGCATTTCAGCTAACTCATGCAGCCGTCCTCAGGATATGGATATATATATATATTAAAGGCAGTTACTATATTTTTCACAAAAAAAAAAAACAACAAAAATCATTCACTAAACATAATGGTATAAGTTTCGGAGAATGACAGGTTGCAACTGTTCTACTGAGTGTTCTTCAGCTGCAAATAAAACGCCTCAGGCCTTCCTTCGCAGTGTAAGTGGAAACTGAGTGTGCAAAACCTCCTCCATGAGTTAGTGACATATAAGGTAAGGACACACTACAGAGGACAATGCCACACGCAAAAGAGTGTGCTACTGTCCGGCTACGATGCGATCTGGGCAATCGGAGCACAAGCGAGGCCAGACCAATTAGCCAACACTAGTGTGCACATTTTAACACGCAATTGTGGTGGTGTGGCCTACCCCTTACAGATGCCATTAAATCTAATTTGGCCTTGTATGTATTGGGACTTGTTCAAAATTGCTTCATTAGTAGAAAATGGAAATTTTCCCTTGAAATTATTGGGCTACAAATCGGGTTTCCTGACAATGCCTGGGGTGTTCTGGCACCATTTATGCCACTGATTGAAAAACTTAAATCTGGGGGATACATGGTACCACTGAATCTGTGAGTGTAGAGGTATGAGACACACACATACATTAACACACATTACACACCTATAAATACACGTGCAAACACACAGCTATCCTAGCCTGACACAATCCTGCAGCAGAGAATAAACACCCAGGAATGAACAGCCGGTTCCTTACTTGCTGGCAGCACTGAGCTCAAGGTATCTACACTCTGCATGTTACTTTCTGTCTCTAGCATTACGCAGCATTGGTGTCCCAATCTGGCATGGAAAGCTCCAGCGGTGCAGGTGAACTTCCTGGGGAGATTTGAGGCGGAGACAGGGCAGCTCATTGGCTAGTGATCCACAAACAATACTGACAAACCTCATCTGGCTGTGTGGGGGCGGAGCAGCGGCTGCTCATTGGCTAGTGTACGTCCGGAAGCTGTGCGGGCACTCTTTAAAACACAATTTATTGAGTTCTGACTGGGACAGTGAAATTCAGTCTCATGATACCCACCTGGTCAAATATACATTCATTAACAATCACCGGAAGACGGCATGATATAACAGGCACTTCCGGAGTAGAGGTCAATCTCAACCAAGTAACGCGCTACCCGGAAGCGTTGGGTAGGATCGAGGAGTATGGGGCGGTGCATAAGACCGGAAGTGTATTTTCTCCTGTCATTGTGACTAGTCACATGTCTGGAAAGCTCTGCACCTCCTATCTACAGCTGGGAACTATCCTTCATTTTACTGGGATACGCCTGGCTAGTGCGGGTAGGCGGGGACTGGGATGGATCACTGTCTGCAGGTCTAGGAAGCGACAGGTAGAAAGCCGAAAGCAGGTAAGTGTCAGCAGGGGCTGTATGGAAACTGCCTGCTTGGGAATTGATTTCGATTACACATGTTGTCTTAATAACAACGTGACTGCGGTAGAACAGGAATCGGTCCGTGTGTCTGACTATGCTGCTCATCATGTAGTTTGAGGGAGAGGAAAGTGCGGCTGCAGGTCGGGTTCACTGAATACATCTACCTGCTGCAAGACTAGTACCAGTTTGTTACATTGAGCTGAATGGCTGCACAGCCTGGATCAGGTTATAATGTAAATGCCGATTGAGTTTAGTTGAAAGGAACATGTGCATCAGGTGTAGCCTTACCGTCCGTGTACACCTCCAGTCACATCAGGTGTAGCCTTGCCGCCCGTGTACACCTCCAGTCACATCAGGTGTAGCCTTGCCGCCCGTGTACACCTCCAGTCACATCAGGTGTAGCCTTGCCGCCCGTGTAAACGTTTTGGGGTATTCCCTCTCAGGCAAAGGAGGAAGGGTAAATACCCCAAACATTGTGCACTTCAACATGTATTTATTAAATTGTTTGACATTTTTCTAAAAGAGATTGCCTCTACCATCCGGTGTTATTATTGTTTGGTCCAGGTTGTTTTACTGTTTCACCTCTTTTTAGTGGCTTTTTCGTACATCTCAATATATTTAAAAAAAAATGTTAGCACAAACTTTTCAGTCAAACTTGAAAATATAGTTTGGCACAATGCTGTGGCAAATTGGATAAAGTAGATTTGTGGAGCCCCTATTTATCTATAACCTTCTCAATAAGAGATTTTTGGGGTTATTCAATAAAAGTTCTTACCTTCTCAATAAGAGATTTTTGGGGTTATTCAATAAAAGTTCTTATCGTTTAAAATGGTGCTAATTTTGCCCCAACCAATCAGATGTTAGCTTTCAAATGTTATAAGAGATTTTTGGGGTTATTCAATAAAAGTTCTTATCGTTTAAAATGGTTCTAATTTTGCCCCAACCAATCAGATGTTAGCTTTCAAATGTTACATAAGTTCTGATTGATGGGGGCAAAATTAGCACCATTTTAAACAATAAGAACTTTTATCGAATCTTGTGCTTTGGTATTGCTGTCATTGGGAATGTTTGTTACAGGAGTTTTTGTCTGAGCCCAATCAAATTCTGAATTGTCTGAAATCCCGATGGCTATTGCTTTAGAGGAGCACTGTGGACCCAACGATTTTCCTAGTATGGTGAAAAAAAAAATTATGATGACCCTTTTTCCTTGAAGATAACATTTAAAGAGAATGCCCCCCCCCCCCCCCCCAAAACAATAATTTAACATGTTATTGGCTATTATTTTGGCTTTAAAACAAGCAAAACCACGTTAATAACCGTTCAGCCAATTTTAAGATACATACATTTTTACCACCTTCTTTTTGTAGACCAGGAGCATCCCAGTATCAATCCAAGCTCTCTTATGATGCCTCGTGTTCGTGCATTATCCATTCCCGCGCAGCCTTCATCCTCCCCCAGAGCACACAAACAGGAACTCCATATTTGTGTTCCCCACCATCCGGATCCATCCTTGCTTCTTCTCCTTCCTAGTCTAAAATACTTTAAAATATATGATGGATACCCCCTGCCCAGACCTAACCACCGAGTTATTTCTAAAAAAAAAAAAAAAAAATCAGAACAGCGCTTTGTTCCCGCAGCACTCTGATGTCAGATTGGCTGCGTCTCAGCTAATCACAGACACTGCTGCCGTTCCGGCAAGCAGGGAGCCGGATCAGTGCACTGCAGGAGAAGAGGGTCTGTAAGGAAAGTTCTATTCATTCTTTTAAGAAATAACATGGCAGTTGGGGGTAGGGGGTGTCTATCATATATTAAAATATGATTTTTGGGTGGACATACCCTACCCTTTAAAGGGTAGTAAAATTTTACTAATTACTGGCCCCACAGTAAAAAAAAATAAATCCTTACCTTACATCCCTGCTCCTTGTGGTTCTCTTGTTCTGCCTCTGCAAAGTTCAGGAAACTGCTGGGAAGGAGCTGTCAGTGCCTCTTTCCTTCCTAATCTCAGCAATGACTGAGGCATGCTCAGTAGAGCCCTTTCCCACTCTACCTCCCGATCCTTCTGTGGCTGACAATTATCTAACTATAAATGCTTTTGCCACCATGCAGGGGATACCCTCCCACCCCCAACCGCTCTATTCATAAGTGTAAAAGCGCTTCCAGTCTCTACTTAAGTCCTCGTTCCTGCGCTGTTCTACACTGAAGGCGGCTGTGATTGGCTACCTCTCAGCAAAACACAGCCACGGTTCCGGTCCGGCCCCCTGCTTGCATTTCCGGCAGGCAGGGGAGCCGGACCAGAACAGCGCAGGATCGAGGAGGTGTAAGTAAAGATTGGAGGCGCTTTTACACTTGTGAATTGAGCGGTTGGAGGTGGGAGGGTATCCCCTGCATAGTGCCAAAAGTTTTTTATGAGGGTGGAAATACCCTTTAAGTGGTAATTGTAGGAAAGTTTAAATAGGGAGCGTTCATTCCATTTGTTACATAACCTTTATATAGGTTGGTGAAGAACTCTGAATCCAGAATTACTGCTTACTTTGAAATAACCTTGACCTGTTATTGTTTTAAAACACATGATGGGTCACACCCAAATCTGCTGTTTCTTAATACGTGGCTACCTTTCACCACTGCAGTGATGTATTATTTACTGCTGGTTAATAATGTCATTATTAAATGTAAACTGTTGTTAAATTGCCATTCATGCTATGGTTAAAGGGAATGTCCACTCACTAAAGTTACATGGTGTAATTAAAAAGTTCTGATTATTCATTTTCCAAATAAGAAACCAAATTTAGCCTGTGAATAGGAAACCAACTGAATAAGAAACCAAATTTCCGAATAAGAAACCAACTTTAGTCTTGTTAAAATTTAAGCAACATGTACCTGGGGTATATCTGCCCAGTGCTTCCTAGTTAAAAATATACAGATCCCACAATTGAAGTTGTGGCTGTCACTCCCATGTAGTCCGGTAAGCCTACTGGTTCATTCTCCGATGCACATTTCCACATGCACAAAAGGACCTCTGCGCCGTCGGCACACAGATGAGTACGTAAAAGTTACACGACACACCAGCACGTAACGCAATCTTACTATTGCTCCTGTTTAAACTGAGGACAAGCCCCCCAAAAACTTTTGGAGGTTGCTAGAAAGGCTAGGAACATTTATTTTTTTTTAATCCAAAAAGGGGTTGTTGGGTTGGGAACTACATAAAAATACCTTTTAAATTTTGGTTTATTAATATTTTTGGTTGGTTTACACAGGAAAGCATGCAAGAGCTAACAAATCCATGCCACAGAAAATCTCCTCGTGATAGTATTGCTAAGAGACAAGAACTGCCTTTTCTCCAGCGTACATAATTGTAACTTTTCCAGTCTCTCTTCATATTCAAGCTCCCCAATCCCCTTATTAATTTAGTTGCCCTACCCTGAACCCTTTCCATTTCAAAGATGTCCTTTTTGTACACAGGATTCCAAAATTGCACTACATATTCCAAATAAGGCCTTACCAATGCTTTGTAAAGAGGGAGAAAAACATTTTCCTCCCTTGAATCCATACCTCTCTTTATACAAGACAATACCATGCTGGCTCTGGCTGTTGCTGCCTGGCACTGCTTGCTACCTTTAAGTTTGTTATCCACCAAAACTCCAAGATCCCTTTCCAACAGGGATTCACTTAACACAGAGCCATTTATAGTATAATTAGCACAAGGATTTTTAAGTCCAAAATGAATTACCTTACATTTATCAACATTGAATCCATCTGCCACTTAGTAGCCCAATGTGACAATCTATCTAGATCCCCCTGCAACAATTGCACATCCTCTGAAGTTTTTAATGGTCGACAAAGTTTTGTGTCGTCAGCAAACACAGAAACCTTGCTGACAATACCCACTTCCAAATCATTAATAAATAGATTAAATAGAAACAGCCCCAACACAGAACTCTGTGGCACCCCACTTAGCACTTTAGTCCATAATGATGAAGCCCTTTTAACAACCACTCTCTGCATCCTATTCATTAACCAATTTTTTATCCATGTACAAATGTGACTCCCCAGACCAACAGACCTCCGCTTATACATTAGTCGCCTATGGGGGACTGTATCAAAAGCCTTTGCAAAATCCAAGTAAACTACATCTACTGCTATGCCAGAGTCTAAATTTCTACTTACTTCCTCATAAAAGCCAAGGAAGTTAGTTTGACAAGATCTATTCCTCCTAAATCCATGCTGGTTACTACTTATAATGTCAGTCCTTGAAACATACTCTAGAACATGTTCCCTTATTCAACTTTCCAGGATCTTCCCCACCACTGAAGTTAAACTTACAGGCCTGTAATTACCCGGCTGTGAACGACTACCCTTTTTGAATATTGGAATAACATCAGCCTTTTTCCAATCCAGAGGCACACCACTGCACATGAGGGAATCTGCAAAAATAAGAAACAATGGCCTAGATAAAACTGAACTTAGCTCTCTTAGTACCCGAGGATGTATTTTATCTGGACCAGGAGATTTATTAATATTAACCTTATTTAGTTCTTTCTGTACCATATCCTCGGTTAACCAAAGTGCACTTGAATCTTTTATACCATTATTGCTACTATACTCTATGATATATGTACTTGAATCTTCTATAGTGTATACAGAGGAAAAAAATTATTCAAGACATTTGCTTTATCGCCATCCTCTGTAACTAATTTATCCCCATTAATTAATGGTGCCACATTCTCAGTCCTCATCTTCTTACTATTAATATACTTTTAAAAAATTTAGGCTTAGTGATGCTTTGTTCAGCTATCCTAACTTCATTATTAATTTTAGCTAGCTTGATTGCTTTCTTTCACTCCTTGTTACAGTTTTTATAATCCCTAAAGGCCTTTTCCGTTCCCTCAGCCTTAATGGTTTTAAATTAATTTTCTTCCTTTCCATTTGCCTCTTTACATCAGAATTCAGCCACATGGGCGCAGATTTATTTATTTTTTTACATTTATTTCCCAAGGGTATAAATTTAGATGTGTGGCTGGCTTAAAATCCCCTTGAACACAGTCCACTTCTGTTCAGTACCTTTACCTGATAATACATTATCCCAGTTGACATTCTGAAGAGCTGCTTTTAACCTGGGAAAATTTGCCTTCCCAAAATTAAAAGTCTTTGTTAACCCAGCGCACTTTTCCTTTCGATAACAAAGTCCAAACGCCACTATTTCATGGTCACTATTCCCTAAGCCTCCAGTTACCTTTATATCTATAATGCGCTCCACAATGTTAGATATTACCACATCCAACCGAGTTCCTTTTCTAGTAGGAACCTCAACCACCAGTGAAAGAAAATTATCCTGCAGCAAATTCAGGAACTTGCTGCAGGATAATTTCCGCCTTTTTCTGTGATGGCAGTTCCACTACACCAATCAATGTCAGGGTAAATAAGTCCCACATAATGAGCACACTCCCCAAACTTGCAGCCCTTGCCAACTGCTTATGAAGTTAACTCACCTCCTCTCTGCTAGCATTTGGCGGCTTATAGCAGACACCAACAATGACATTACCCCCTTTCCTGTTGCCTAATTTTACCAATATTGGCTTCATAACATAAACACATACTCCTCCCCCTTTCCTTTTTTCTCTGTCCTGCCTAAACAAGGCATATCCTTCTAAATTTACACCCCAGTCGTGAGAACTGTTCAACCACGTTTCTGCTATACCTATTACATCATACTTTTCATTCAATGCCATAATTTCCAATTCACCCATTTTGTCAGCCAGGCTTCCCGCATTTGCAAACATACATTTTAGATTATGATCCTGTAATTTATTCGTACACTTTAATACACATGCCTCCCTATGCTAGCCCCACCCCCTTTCCGCCCACCAGTGGCCTATCTACACCCTGCTTTCCTCCTGTGCTATCTATCCCAGTGAGACTGCGAATACCCTCCCCAAACCTAGTTTAAAATCTCCTCCAACCCTCTAGCCATCTTCTCACCTAAAACAGCTGCACCGCCATCAGTGAGGTGCAACCCATCCCTACTAAAGAGCCTGTAGCCGACCGCAAAGTCTGCCCAGTTCTCAATAAACCCAAACCCTTCTTCCTTACACCACTCTCTTAGCCACGCATTAATGCTCCTAAGCTCTCGCTGTCTCCCTGGCTTAGCACGTGGCTGCAGTAGTACTTCTGAAAACACTACCCTGGAGGTCCTTGCTTTTAACTTGGCCCCTAGCTCTCGGAAATCATGTTTAAGGACCTACCCTCCTCCTCTAACTTTGTCACGTTTTATTAATCTAATGCTTATATGAACTGAAAAAACAAACACGGCATCGGCTTTTGATTAAAGGGCATGTCCACCCCAAAATTTAACTTTTGATATGTGGTAGGGCATGCTCCCCCAGCCCCAACTGCATTAATATAATTGTTAGAAAGTCCCCCGATTCTTACTTACCTGCCCTCTCTCCCCTGCTGCAGTGTTCAGGCCCTCTGCTTGCATGGAATTGAAAGCAGGGGGCGGGACCGGCAGCCGCATCCGTGATTGGCTGAGAGGCAGGGAGGGCTGCACTGAGCATGCCTCAACCTTGATGAGGTTGAGGAAGTCTCAGGCACAGCATGAGTCACACACTGCTCCTACACAGCAGTTTCCTGGACTTTGGAGGGGCACAGCAGGGGAACTAATTTGAGCAGTAATGTAAGATAAGGATTGTTTTAAACTACTTGATGTGGCCAGTAAGGGGTTAAATTTTAGTTTTGGGGGTGGACATGCCCTTTAAAGCTTATATTTACAATGTAGCTCTCCACACCAAGCGTGTTGTAAAAGTTCAGCTAAAACCATTACCACATTCTGGACACATTAGGATGTTTCATTACAGCATTTGACTTTATATACTTCAGGCATACCTATAAATAATCTGCTGTCGTTTGTCTTTATCAGGTTGTCCAGACATTAAAGAAAATTTGAGGATTCATTGTAACAGTCATGTCCAGCCCAGAAGAAAAATTCTGTCTCAAGGATGTTTTGTTGAGCTTCAAGTCCTGCTTAGTTGACAATGACCAAGATGTTTTACTGGAGCATTATCTGAATGGTTGGAAAGGACTGGTAAAGTGAGTTTGCTCTTCATGCATTGACCATTAAATTATTTTGTATTTTTGTTCCATTAGGTTATAAGATATATAAGATATCTTTATAATAAAATATATAATAGTAAGATATAATATCTGAACACTCAGTATAGAGCTCTGATTTGAATCCAAAATTTAATTAGATGTCTATAAAAAGAGATCTTATGGTGTCTGTTAATTAACATAGGGTTTTCTGCTTGTATGCTTCCAGGTGAATGCTGGGATAGTTCATTAAGAGTAAGAGATAAAAACTGGAATTACTTCTGCCCAGATGCTATCATTTAAAGCTGGGTACACACAGTACTGATAAAGCCCCAATACCGTCTGATCCAATGGTATCAGGGCTTTATTGGTACTCTGTGTACCTTTATTTTCCGAACGATCGGGTTGGCCAAGCACTCGTTCGGAAAAGAGGGAAAATTGTTAGATAGTACAGTCAATGACAGGTAGGGAATATTTGCCTAAAATATATTTATCATATTACTTATTTACCTTAGAGTTTTAAAGGGGATGTTCACCTCCCAAACTAAAATTGGCCCCACTGTGTAGTGTTAAATCCTTACCTCTGCTCCATATGGTTGCCCTGCAGTGTCTAGCCAAAGTCCCAGAAACTGAAGAGCAGGAGCCTGTCTGTGTGTATTAAGGTTTCTGCCCCTTCCATGTCCTCTTTGAGAGTTTTCTGGCATGTGCAGTGGAGCCCCCCCCCCCGTTTGTGAATAATTTGATGATAGATACAAAGATGGAGTCTCACAGGCTGAATATTCCTTCATTGGCATAATAATATTAATGTATTACTTTTGCTTCCTTGTTTTAGATTTATGAACAGTCTGGGAAGCATATTCTCTTTTGTTTCTAAGGATGCTGTGAATAAAATCCAGATAATGGAAAACTTTTTAAAGGGAACAAATGGAGAGAAGTATCAAACTCTTCGATCCATGGTTGAATATGAGCTTAATTCTAATAAAGTTGATTTGACTAATCACTCTAACAATCCAAACTCAGGATGTCGCACTATTTTACGGTTACACCGTGCATTACGTTGGCTTCAGCTCTTTTTGGAGAAGTTAAGAACGAGCTCAGAGGACAGTAAGACCTCTACCTTATGTGCTGAGGCATATAATGACTCTTTAGCAAATTTCCATCCATGGATAATAAGGAAAACCGCAACTGTTGCATTCTATGCACTTCCAGCTCGCAATAAGTTTTTTGAAGTTATGAATGTGGGGACAACGGAAGAGGTGATAGAAATGCTTGGAGAGGCTGTGCCATATGCATCCAGAGTGTATGATTTTACACAGGAGCTGTACTCGAAACACAATCTACTTGATTTACCTTAAATTAATCATTTTTGCCATTTTTATAAGATTTTAAAAAAGTTGTGCTGCTGCTTTGTAATTGTAAGAATGTATAGTAAAATGTCTGTATACGGACAAAAGTGGGTTAATTTATTCCCAGGGCAGATATTACCGCTGAGTTTACACACAATCATCATTTCCACTCACTGCCACCTCGCACTGTAAGTTTAACAGTATTCCATTTCCTCACTTTAACCTTAAGGTTCATACACACGTGTGATCGCTTCGGCCGATAATTGTGGAGTGTATGGGCACTTTATCGGCCGTTCATACACATTGCGGGTTAGCACCCGCGATTGCACGTATGTATGAACCTTTAAACATGACATGCCAATGATACTGATCAATGTGCTAATATTTGGATATAAATGCACATATTTTACCATGGGGTTATTTTGGGTCAAAAAGGCAGAGCCTTCACAAATAAACCACTCTATGCTTTTTCTTCTATAGAAAACTATTACATTTGCACTCAACATCATTCCATTCATGGTATAAACAGCATTTATTATATAGTAATGTAGGTTGTACCTTTATAGCCTATTCATTAACACTACCTAACCCTTGATCCAGAGGAAGGCAAAAAAACTGAGGGAAATGCCTTCCTTACTCAAATGGCAATTTTATTTCTGATCCATACAGGTGGGGCATCAGTTGTCATAGCAATCCTTAGACACATATATAGTGGAAGGGGATTTTGGGGGTTACCCTGCCTTGGATGGAAGGCGTTTTACTTTTAGGATCACGTATTAAATATAACCCCTATGTTTTAACTTAATGCTCTAGCACAGAGTATGATATTGAATGTTGCCCTGGAATGTGCATTTATTGTCTCTTTATTTATTTTTGGACGTTGCATTTAAAATGTTATTTGCCATTTGCAGCCCATTTCTCAAGTTTATAGAAATTGCACTGCAAGGTGCTAATAATTCAGTACTATACTTTTATTATATAATCTCCAAACAGGAAAGTAGCAAAACTTTTTTTTAAAGCCACAACATATCTGGACTCAATCATGCACAGGATAAGACAGAATAAGGCGATGTTGATTTACTGCATCACTTTAATGGGGGAGGTGAACATTTTAGCTTTCTGTACATTACTGTGTTGTCACTTTATACATAACATGAATTCTACATTAAATTTTAAGTTTCCTGATAATATTTTTGCAAATAAACGTAATTGGATTTAAAAAAAAAGCCAAAGAAGTTTGTCTGTTCTAATCACCTTTTAAGGCTTTGCAACTTTCACAGGATTGGTTTGGCCAGTTCATAAGCTCGGACTTAAGATGAGTGGAATAGACAACTACCTTTTTAGTTTGTTTTTTGGCCTAGTTATTTTTGTACAGTGTAAACTTACCTTGTGACATTCCTCTGATGTCAGGAAATTAAATGAACGGGCTAAACAGGAAACATTACAAGGTAAAACTGCTAGTGGTGTATAGTCTTGATTCAATTAAAAATAAAGATCCTCTGAAATAAAATATTCTGATATATTTTACTGTTCTATAAATGGAATATTGACAAATGTTCTCACTTGACTGGAACGGCAGCTTCTGTTTCCTCGCTCTTTGCTCATGCAAAGGATGCTTAGGGGCACGGTATGAGTGTGCTTGCAATATCGGGTATGCTTTAGTTTGGTCACAGCAAGTGAAAAGGAGGATATTTTTTAACTAGCATGAATGTAAGAAAAAATAAACATTTTAGTAAAAAATAAAATTAAGTCTGAAAAATCAATTGTGCAAACTCATGTACTCTGTCTTGCTAAAACAAAAACTTATTACTACTATCCCATAAGAGCTACTAGGTGGAACATAAGTACATGTAGAATCTTTATCTTTTGCTAGGAACATAATGGAAACAAAAAAGTAAGTCTGGGGATTTAAACCTGTGACTCAATGTTCTGTGTATTTCTGAAACCAGCACTTTAGCAGTGAGCCACCACCGAAAATATAATGAAAACCAAACAAGCAATAAACTTAAGACTATTTTGAATTATTTCATAAGTAAGCCAGAGGATTTAAACCTGTGACTTTTTTGGCTTGTATATTTCTAAAAACATGGAATTTACATGTTGTGCCACCAGAGATAAAACAAAGAATACAGAAACTTTCAGGGAGATTCAATAAAAGTTCTTATCATTAAAAATGGTGCTAATTTTGCCCCAACCAATCAGATGTTAGCTGTTAAATGTACTAAATGCAACTTACTAGAGAGTTATGTATAGGTTTCTGGTATAGTTCTAGGGAGAAAGCTTTCACATTAGGATATAAGAAAATAATCATTAATCTATTTTTATTTTTTTAACTTTTTTTACCGTTTTTCTGAACAATGCACCAATGGAAGTACACAGTGATCGTATCCCAACGTAAGAGCCTTTTCTCTAGTGTGCATAATTGTAAATTATCCAATCTGTCTTCATATTCGAGCTCCCTAGTCCCCTTATTAATTTAGTTGCACTTCTGAACCCGTTCCATTTTCAAGATGTCTTTTTGTATATAGGAATCCAAAACTGCACTGCATATTCCAAATGAGGTCTTGCCAGTTTTCACCCTTGAATCCATACCCCACTTAATGCAAGACAATATCATGCTTAGCTGTTGCCACTTGACACTGCTCCCTACATTTAAGGTTGTCATCCACCAAAACCCTTTACCAACAGAGATCCATTTATAGTAGAAGCAGCACAAGGATTTTTAAGCCCAAAATGTATTGCCTTTTATATATCAACATTGAATCTCATTTGCCACTTAGAAGCCCAATGTGACAATGTATGTATCTATAGTTAATTTATAAAGCCCAACTTGGGGATGCAGCACTGTACAGTAACAAAATACAGTTTAGGGGGACAAATACATAGATAGTTCAGTACATGAATAGATAAATGATAGAAATAGAAGTGCTAGAGGTTTGCCACAAGAGGAAAGGAGGTCCCTGCCCCAATCTATTTAGATGGGTAACATACAGATACAATGGAATGGGTATAAGTGCTGGAGTGAAACGAATGCAGTGCAAATAAAACAATCATACTGTGCTGGTTACCAGATAGGTAGGATGTAAGGATAGATTTAAACATGTTAATTGAGGTTTCTTGACGTAGAGAGAGGGGAATAGAATTCCAGAAGAGAGGTTTAAAGGACATGTCCACTTTAAAACTTGATTTTGCCATAATGTTCTTTAAGGTTGCCCACCCGCTATAATAAAGCTAAAGAAACCTTTTCAGATATCTACTTACAGCCCCTTTGCTCCTGTGAGTCTCTTCTTCCCTCTCTGCTAACAGGAAACAACAGAGAGGGGCCGGACCTGCAGCCGCGTCTGTGATTGGCTGACCAGCTAAGAAGATAGTTGCGGCAGCGAGGGGTTGTAAGCAAATATCTGAAAGTTTTTTTTTTTGCATTATAGCGGTTGGGGTGGGCAACCCTAAAGGACATTATGTCCAAAGCCTTTAATGCCAGGAGAAAGGGGTGGCAAATGGGATCCGGAGGGAGGATTCACAAAAGGCATGCTGCCCATAAGACAGGAAGACAGCCACTGCTCTTCAGTCTCCTGGACTTAGGACAAGCACTACAGTAGAACCAGAAGGAGTAGGAATGTAAGGTAAGGATTTTTTAAAACTATACAGGGGGCCAGCACTTGGGAAAATTTTAGATTTTGGGGTGGACATGCCCTTTAAGGCAAGAGGAATCCGTATGAGTGGGGGGTCTGTACAGGAGCTGGTGCTGTGATGATTGAAGGGTGGGGGCAGGAACATTTGATCTAGATCCACCTGGAACAATTGCCCAGCATCTGTAGCTTATAATGGTCAAAGATTTTTGGTGTTCGCAAACACAGACCTTGCTGACAATAATTACTTCCAAATCATAAATAAACAGATAATATAGAATTGGCCCCAACACAGAACCCTGTGGCACACTTAGAATTTTAGTCTGCATCGACGAAGTGCCATTAACTACTTTCTGCATCTGATTCATCAACCAATTTTCTATCCATGTACAAATGTGCCGCCAAAGTCCAACAGAGCTTAAACATAAAGGTGGCCATACACATGTGATCCCACAGCACAGTTCACATTGGTATCTGTCTGCACACATGGACCCAGCTGATTCCTGTATGTGGTATGGGGATTGGAGGGCCGTGTGGCTATACACCGCACAATCGTATTAGCTCCCTTTGCTTCAAGTATAGGGAGTCGATAGCGATCAATGGAAATTTTCCATCATTCCCGATCGATCGGAGTGCCTACTACAGCTAAAGTCATAGTAATGGAGAGTGAATAAAGACATACGTCCATCTATGTCAGAGTTAAAATTCCTGCTCCCTTACTCGTAAAAGACAAGTTTTTGACAAGATATGTACCTCATTAATCCATGCTACTTATAAGGTCAGTCCTTAAAACATACTTTAGAATATGTTCCAGTATCACACTTTCCAGTATCTTCGCCACCAATAAAGGGCAACTAAAGCCTCAGAAGAACACTCTTTCTGAAGGAAGAGCACCTTAAAGGGCATCTATACTGAAAAATATGTTATTTTAAATTGACCATAACTGGAAATTATAATTCTTCCCAACCACCACTGTATCATTTTTGTGTTGATCTGCCCCCTATTTCTTTAGATATACAATTTAAAATGTCTTATATTTTAGCTGTCAATCAATCAGTTCCTTGCTTTAAAAAGCTATTCTTCTGTGAGTAGTTTTACTGTAGCTGGAATGGTGACAGTTTTGACAGTTGGAATGCTGTATGCTGTGTGCAGGCTTGACCGTTGGTTTGTGGGGAAAAAGTCAGGTCAGATGGAAGTGGGAGTGGTGCTGGATTGAAGGCATGCAGCAACACACACAAACAAGTGCTACTTACATGTATTCAATTATAGATTAAGATGAAGCAAAGCAATTTTTTTAGTATAGTGTCCCTTTTATCATTTTGATAGGTTGTTGGGAAATTTACCTTTCTAACATGGGGTATGTGTTTTTTATTTCCAGCATTGCACAGTGTGGTCACTGACCATTTGGATACTGCAGGAACTTATTACAGTTGGAACAGTTGGTCACACCCACTAGTAGCCTTTAACCAATCCTTTTACAGGACAGATTAGGCAAGGAAGCATGTGACTGAGGTCAGGGGTGTGGCCAGTCACTACATATACACAGTTATTTCATCCAGTTCTTTAAAGGGCAAATCCAGCCCCAAAATGAAAACTTACATACAGGTAAATCATCCCCCAAAACCCTAAACGGTAATAGTTTGAAATCTGAAATATATAATTCTAACCTGAAATCCTGCGCAATGTCCTGTTTCCCATGTTTCTGCTTCCTGGTTCTTCCAGTTAGTAACTGTCAGTTATGGATTTGACAGTTGACATCACAGCCAATGACTGCATTTTAGCCTCCTGTCTGCCTCTTCTGAGCATGTCCAGGCTCAGTACAGGTTTCTAAATTGCTCAGTTTCCATGAGGCATCCAGAAGCATAGCAGGCATACAGTAATGAATTCATAGGACAGAGTATGATATATCAATATATTTTAAAGATGCCATTTAATGCTATTTACTGTAGTGGGATTAACAGTTATTGGTGTTTTTAGAAGGGATATCTTCAGATTGTGGATTGTAAAAATTTGGGTTTATTTCTCCTTTAAAGTTAAACAGCTTTTTTTCCCAATCGAAAGGCATGAGAGAATTTTACCTATGATTGACTGAAATACTGAGGGATTATATTTTATTTTTAGAATGAATTATTTGCTCCTTACAGTGTAATATATAAGGTATAATACGCTACCTACAGTGTAATATAAGGATATTACCGTATATACTCGAGTATAAACCGTCCCGAGTATAAACCGAGGTACCCAGTTTTACCTAAAAAAGGAGAAAAAAAGAGAATGACTCGAGTATAAACCGAGGGTAGAAAAAAATCCCATATAGTAACCCCTACTAGTATTTGCCACTTAAGATGTTTGGAAACTACAACTCCCAGCATGCTTTAATTGCTGGGAGTTGTAGTTTTCAAACATCTGCAGAAGCCAATACTTGCAAATAGGGGTAAATCCTCCTTTATTTGTGCATACAGTATGTATTTGTAAGTATTGTGTGCACTGGTGTTCCTGTTGTATTCTCCTACCATGTCTGGCGGCCTCTCGCTACTCGCTCCACATCCTCTGCGCTTCAGGATGATGTCACTACTCAGCGCCGCAAAGTGAGAGGCGCCGGGTAGTGACGTCATCCGGAAGTGCACTGAGGATGCGGATTGCGCGGCCGCCGGACAAGGTAGGAGAAAGATTGACTTGAGTATAAACCGAGGTAAGATTTTCAGGCTTTTTAAAGCCTGAAAACCTCGGTTTATACTCGAGTATATACGGTACGCCACCGAGGAGTTCCCTGACCATATAAAAACACAAGGCGGTTAGGCCAAGTGTTTTTATAGAGAACAGGGAACTCCGAGGTGAAGTAATGTATATTATTCTGTAGGTAGCGTATTATTCCATATAATACATTCGGTCAAAAAAATAAAAATCCAGCACTGTCTTCCCCCTTCCTGTCTCTCCCTCCCTGTATTAGTAATGTAGATAACAAGCCCGTTTTTGTAAATACAAATAGTTAACTGCCATTTGTATCACAAACTTAAAAGACAACAACTGGATGGACGTATGTCTTTATTCAACCTCAAATACTATACTATACTATACTATACTAACAAACATCTTTCACCCAGTGCTGATAAGGAGGAGCAAGCCCATTCATGTGAGTCATAATTGATTCAGCCGCTCGCTCCTTATCAGTAAGTCAGTCAGTCAGTCTGTGTACAAAAACTGGCTTGTTATCTCCATTACTAATACAGGGAGGGAGAGAGACAGGAGGAGGGGCAGTGGAATACAGGAAGTCACTCAGTGACATCACTGAGTGATTGTAATATAGATTCTCGCCACTGCACCTCCCCATTGAAATGCCAGAGCCTTATGTATTATAAGGAAATAATGTCACTGAGGCGTTCCTTCACTTCATATCCTGATATTATATTGTAAGGGTAATATTATTTCTTCTAATACGACAGGGTTTACATTTTTGTTTGTGTGTGCTTTTAAAATGTAAAAAAAAGGAAAAATTGTACCCTGGGTGAGACTGTATTTGGGAAAGGTTAAAGGGACACTATACTGAAAAAATTACTTTGCCTATTCTTAATCTATAATTGAATACATGTAAGTAGCACTTACTCTGATTTGTGTGTGTTGCTGCATGCCTTCAATCCAGCAGACATTTTGTTTAGGATCAGTATCCTCCCTCCCTCTTTTAACCACTCCCACTTCCATCCGACCTAACTATTTTCCCACAAACCAACTGTCAAGCCTGCACACAGCATACAGCATTCTAACTGTCAAATCTCTGTCACCATTCCAGGTACAGTAAAACTACTCACAGAAGAATAGTTTTTGAGAGAAAGGAACTTACATAGTAATTAATTAAGGTTGAATAAAGACATACGTCCATCAAGTCCAACCTATTCACCCTCTTTATATATATATATATATATATTTTTTTTTTTTTTTTTTAACCCTACCTAACAGTTGATCAAGAGGAAGGCAAAAAAACCCAGCTAAAAAGGGGGGGGGAATTCCTTCCTGACTCCAAACGGCAATCAGAATGTATCCCTGGATCAACCAGATCTATATGCATTAATACCAGTAATTCTCAATATTTTTTAGTTTTAGAAACTTATCCAGGCCTTTTTTAAAGCTATTCAATGAACTTGCCATTACCACATCTGCCGGAAGACAGTTCCACAATTTCACCGTTCTCACTGTAAAGAAACCCTTCCTAACCTGAAGTTGAAACCTCTTTTCTTCCAACCTTAGAGGATGTCCACGTGTCCTCTGATATGACCTATTAGTGAACAATGCACCAGAGAGTTCATTGTATGGCCCATTAATATATTTGTATAAGGTAATCATGTCCCCATGCAAACGTCGCTTCTCCAATGTAAACAGCCCTAACTTGTCTAATCTGCCTGCATATTCGAGCCCCTCCATTCCCCTTATTAATTTAGTTGCCCTTGTCTGAACTGCCTCAATTTCCAAGATGTCCCTTTTGTATATGGGATTCCAAAACTGCACCGCATATTCCAAATGAGGCCTTACCAGTGCCTTGTAAAGAGGGAGAATAATATTTTTCTCTCTTGAATCTATTCCCCCTTTTATACAAGACAATATCTTGCTAGCTCTAGCCCTTGCTACCTGGCATTGTTTGCTATGGCTAAGTCTGTTATCTACCAGAACCCCCAAATCTTTTTCCATTATAGATGCACTTAACACAGAGTTATTTATGGTGTAGGGGGCCCAGGGATTATTAAATCCCAACTGCATCACCTTACATTTATCAACATTGAATCTCATCTGCCATTCTGCTGCCCATTTTGATAATCTATCTAGGTCTGCTTGCAGCACTTGCACATCATTGGAAGTTTCCAAAGCTCTGCATAGTTTAGTGTCATCAGCAAATACTGAGACCTTGCTCTCAATGCCCTCTTCTAAGTCATTTATAAACAGATTAAACAGAAGCGGCCCCAGTACAGAACCCTGAGGCACTGCGCTTAGAACTTTAGCCCACATAGATGTAGCTCCATTAACCACCACTCTCTGTTTGCGGTCCAATAACCAGTACTCTATCCATGAACAAATGTTTTCTTCAAGGCCAACAGTCCTCAGTTTATACATTAGTCGCTTATGTGGCACAGTATCAAAAGCTTTTGCAAAATCCAAATATACCACATCCAATGCTGTGCCTGAATCTAGCTTCTTACTCACTTCTTCATAAAAACCAATTAAATTTGTCTGGCATGATCTATTTCTCATAAATCCATGCTGACTACTACTAATAAGATGATCACTGGAAACAAAGTCAAGGATATGATCCCTTACCAAGGTTTCCATCACCTACCCTACCACTGATGTTAGGATTACAGGTCTATAGTTACTAGGCTGTGAACGATTACCTTTTTTGAATATTGGTATTACATTGGCTTTTTTCCAATCCAGCGGCACATCCCCAGACAAAAGCGAATCTGAAAAGATGAGAAACAGTGGTCTAGATAGAACTGAACTAAGCTCCTTTAAAATCCGAGGATGCAATCCATCTGGTCCTGGCGCTTTATTGATATTAACCTTGTCTAATTGTTTCCGTACCATATCCTCTGTTATCCAATGTGAAAACTCTTCATTTCTTCCCTGCATATTATTACAATCCCTACTGTAAGGACAAGGATTCTCAACAGTAAAAACCGATGTAAAAAAAACAGTTTAGCAGATTAGCCTTTTCGGCATCCTCTACTACCACCTCAGCTCCATTATTTAATGGTCCCACATTCTCAGTCCTCATCTTTTTACCATTTATATACTTAAAAAACTTTTTGGGGTTGGACTTGCTTTGTTCGGCAATCCGTATTTCATTTTCTATTTTAGCTAGATTAATTACTTTCTTGCACTCTTTATTACAGCTTTTGTACTCCCTGTAAGCCTGTTCTGTGCCTTCTGTTTTCAAAATTTTAAAAGCCTTTTTCTTTTTTTCCATCTCCCTTTTTACCTGAGCATTAAGCCATGCAGGACTGGATCTAATTTTTTTACACTTGTTACCTAAAGGTACCGATTTAGAAATGTAATAGTTTAATATCCCTTTAAAAGTGGTCCACATCTGCTCAGTATCTTTACCTAGAAACAGTTCCCCCTAGTCTATGAGCAGGAGCGATTCCTTTAACAGCATAAAATTAGCTTTCCTAAAGTTAAAAGTTTTTGTTAAGCCAGTGCACTTTAGTTTTTTGCAACCTATAATAAATGACACTATATCATGGTCACTATTCCCTAAGCTTCCCATTACCCTCATCTCCAAAATGAGCTCAGGGTTATTAGATATCACCAGATCCAACAACGCATTCTGTCTAGTAGGAACTTCTACCATCTGTGAAAGAAAATGCTCATATAGGAAATTTAAGTACTTTATATCTTTTGAGGTGCTGGCAGTTCCCTTACTCCAATCTATGTCAGGGTAGTTAAAATCCCCCATGACCAGAACATGCCCCATACCAGCAGCCTTCGCCAACTGCATATGGAGATTCATTTCCACCTCCTCCCCGGCATTTGGCGGCTTATAACATACTCCAACAATTAATTTACCTACCTTCTTGCTTCCTGTACACAGTTCCACCCATAATGTTTCTGCCGTATCATTTACTCCCCCATCTATTCCATCTTTTAAATTTGGCTTCAATTCCTGTTTAACATACATACATACTCCTCCTCCTTTCTTATTAACTCTGTCATGTCTAAATAAGGAGTATCCTTCAATATTTACTGTCCAGTCGTGTGAATCATTAAGCCATGATTCTGCTATACCAATTACATCATACCTTTCCTTTAAAGTTATTATTTCAAGTTCGCCGTTTTTTCCAGCCAGACTTCTTGCATTTGTAAACATACATTTTAGATTATCAATTGATTTACTTCCATACATGGTCGTACATGCCTCCTTATCCTCTATGCTCCCCCCTCCCCCTTCTCCTCCCTCCGTTGTGTTAATAGCCCCCTGATCCCTAACTTCTCTATCTACCCGTGTAGTTCAACGCTCCCTCCCCCCCCATACCTAGTTTAAAATCTCCTCCAACCCCCTAGCCATCTTCTCCCCCAAAACAGCTGCACCATCACCATTGGGGTGCAATCCATCTCTACTAAAGAGCCTGTAGCCAACAGAAAAATCAGCCCAGTTCTCTAAAAACCCAAACCCCATCTCCTTACACCACCCTCTTAGCCATGCATTTATACTCCTGAGCTCCCGTTGTCTCCCTAGCGTAGCACGTGGCTGCGGTAGTATTTCTGAAATCACTACCCTGGAGGTCCTTGCTTTTAACTTGGCCCCTAATTCTCGGAAATCATTTTTAAGGACCTCACCTACACCTCTAACTTTGTCATTGGCACCAATGTGAACCAAGACCGCCGGGTCACTCCCAGCCCCACCCAATAATCTGTCTACACGATCCACCACATGTCGAACCCTAGCACCTGGCAGACAACACACTGTTCGGCATGCAGGGTCTTGGCGACAGATTACCCTATCTACCCTTCTAATAATGGAGTCCCCTACCACTACCACCTGCCTATCCTTCCTAGCCCCCAGTTCTCCCTCCCTTGTATTGGAGATGGCCGTCCCCTGGGTGCTCAAGGGAAAGGCCCGCTCCATACATGCTACTTCCGAGCCATCGTCCTCCACATCTTCACCTAAAATGGCAAATCTGTTGGGATCGACCAACTGGGAAGAAGCGCCCCTATCCTTCCGTCCCCTACTTCCCCTGGTGACCCTTACAAATCTATCTTCCTTTACCACCTTATCTGCCCCATCTCCACCCTCCAGTTTACTGGCCCCTGCCAGTACCTGCATTTCCCCCAGATTTGCCAAGCCCTGCAATGCTGCAAGTTTACCCTTTAGATTCTGGACCTCAGATTCCAAATGGGCAACCCACTCACATCTGACACATACATAGGTCCCTTGGGGCGGCTGCTCCAAGATCCCATACATGCAGCAGGATGCACATTGCGCGGCCCCAACAAAACTGTCCATACTAAACAGCAATACACACCAGAGACACAGCAATACACACCAGAGAAATAGCAGTGTTGTTCTTAAACGCTTTCTTGTTCTAAACGCTTTCGTTTCTTAATGCTTTCTCTCCCCTTTAAAAACAGACAAATCCCTTTAAAACAGAAAATCGCTCAAGAGCTGATCGCTCTGGAGAAATGACTTAAATGAGGTTCAAAACCAAAGAGCCAACAGCCCTCAGCCAATTTAAACCAATTAGCTACACCCCCATCCAATCAAAGAAAAGAAAAAAAATGCCTTTCCTTTGTCTCTTACCAACCTCCGCTCTACAGGTAACAGTGCTTTTTAAACACCAGTATTTGTTTTAGTAACCCAGTGCTTTGAGTTTACTCAAACAATTCCTACTACCTTATTCAAGCAGTAAGTAGTAAAAAAAACCAAAAAACACACCATTGATTAATTACTTACACAGGCACAATCCTAGAAATAAATAGTGTTAGGTTAGTACATTTACTAGGCTGCAAACCACAGTTAATAAACGCTTTTGTTTCTTAACGCTTTCTCTCCCCTTTAAAAACAGACAAATCCCTTTAAAACAGAAAATCCCTTTGAAAGAAAATCGCTCAAGAGCCGATCGCTCTGGAGAAATGACTTAAATGAGGTTCAAATATAAATATAAGAAGTTTTAGATTGGATATCTAAAGAAATAGGGGACAGATCTACAAAAAAATGATACAGTGGTGGTTGGGAAGAATTTTAGTTTCCAGTTATGGTCAATTTAAAATAACCAATTTTTAGTATAGATGCCATTTAAAGCAGAGTGATAAGTGTTATCTGATGTCACCCACTACATTAAATAGGGGCAGCCTATAAACAGAAAAGAATGCTACTATTCAACGTACCTGATGGGTAGCAGTGACACAATTTGTACAAACATGTGGAAACTGAAACTGTAAAGTACCCAGGATGAGACCATATTAGCCATATGTCAGTTAAAGCAGAGCGGTGCATTTGTACTGATTGACTTACTACTACTATGTTTTACTATGAAGGCCTCCCATTCCTTTTCAGGGGTTCTCAAAAATTGGGCAGCCGTTGTTTAATGTACCAGGCGACTGACGGATATGCATAAGTATCTCTCTAAATTAACTGACATGCAGTTACAGGGTATCTCCACCCCAAACCACAAAATGGATATAAGGTAAGTAACCCTCCAAACCTTAAACACTATTTTAAAAAAAGTTAAATCAGCCATTAAATGTATTTACCTGACTTTGTTCCCTTGGTCACGGTCTCTTCTGCTACTTCCTTGAGCAGAAGGGGCCAGACTGGCAGCCGCATCACAGGCTGTTTTTTGTTTTTTTTTAAGATACTGTTTAAGGTTGGAAGAGGTTGACTTACCTTATAATAGGTTTATTTTCCTACAAAGAACATTGCAATCTTCAAAGGATCCGGAAAGAGGCAGGGGGGAGAACTCCACTGTGCATGTCAGAGTCCTCTTAGAGGACCAGAAAGTGTCAGGAAAGGATTACAGACAGGCTCCTACTCTTCATTTTTTTCATCAGGTCCTGCAGGACAACCATAAGGAGCAGAGGTAAAAGGTAAGGATTTTTTAAACACTACACAGTGGGGCAAATTTTAGATGGGGGGATGGGCATGCCTTTTAATATGGTTTATTCTAAGTACTTAATCGTTTGTTTAAGGGGGGAAAGGCAGAGAGACTGTTATTTTCAAAAGTTAGTGCAGTGGAACTTAAGTTTATAAAAAGTCACTTGGTTAAATAGCTGAGTGACTTTTTTTTATAAGGAAATACTTTACTGCAGAGCCTTATGTATTATATTTCTGGTGTCCCTCACTGCAAGTAAAAAAAAAAGATGTGAATAAATGGATGTGCATGGTGATGGTCCACAATTGTACACTAGTAAAGGTTGCAAACATAGTGGTTCATTTTAAGATCTTAAGCCTAGTGGCCCATTCAGTAAATAATGGGGTTAGCATGTTCCAATCTTTAAATACTGTGGTTGTTAATTATTGCCCATATAAGAGCAGGCTTTTTCTGGAGGTTATTAATGAATGTGATATTTTATATATTTGCTTTTGGCATTTACTGAGACAGATTTCTGTTATGGCAAAAATCATCTTTACCGTAAACCCCACTGAAGAAGGATAAAAAAATAATGGGGTTGAACCTGTTGACAATAATCATATTCCGGTACTCTGAATCCCCCCCATTCTGCTGGTACCCAGCTACCTTCTGTTTATCCCTTTGGAAGGTGTATGTTTTGATTATCTACCCAGTATTGCAATGGCACAAATAGTCCCTTGTCACCTTTATGGCTTTTTACTTTTTTTTTTCCTGGTACCAGTATTAGCATGAACTGAAATTGTATATATCAATACGAGTCTCATGTATAGGTTAACCCCTTTAGGTAGCTGCTGCTCCCCAATTCTGCCCAGTGTGCTAAGCATCTATTTAGGGACAGGAAGGAACAAGGATACATAGGACAATATTTTACTATACTGAGGTGTAACCAGAGTGATGTTTTGCATTTTGTTGGGGTGACAAGTATTTAGGTAGTGCACCAATTACACAACTGCCCATGAGAACATTGATGAGGGGGAGGCAAGTATTTAGGTAGTGCACCAATTACACAACTGCCCACGCGAACATTGATGAGGGGGAGGCAAGTATTTAGGTAGTGCACAGAATACACAACTGCCCATGAAGACACCTTCAGGAATCCCCCCCCCCCCTTTTGGAAATCCTGGGCTTGCCCCATGGTATTTATAAATGATTTAGGGCACGGCCACACTGCAACGCAAATGCAATCGCAAACACACGCGATTTCATTGCGTTTGTGCATGCAGTTTTCATTAACTATTGATGCGATTTAAAATGCGGAACACAAATCGAAATCGCAACGCACACAAAAATGCGCGTTTTCAGTGCATTGCCGTGTTTTCAATATGAGAAACCGCAAGCGTAAACGCAAAAAAAGCTCAGCAGTGTGGCCTAGCCCTCATAGCAGATTTTTCAACATTTTTTATTGCAATTTACCGCATTGTAAACTACCGATTGTTATTTTCCAATCTGCATCTGGTGGGTTTTTTTTCTTTCTTCTGTACAGCATTGAACAAAATTAAAATGTGCTGAATAATTTTTTTGATAATTTGACTTCTAATTTTTTTAGAGTCCAGAGGCAAGTGGCCTGTGAAAACTTCTAAACCACAAGGCTGGGAATAAGTGTAACCAATCAGTAGTGGAGAACCCTTTGGACATCCAGCAACCCCTGAAGGCATTGCAGTTTTCTCACATGTTTTATTATAGTCTCACACAACATGTTTTGGACACTCGTTTTTTTTCAAGTGTGTTTATAATATTAATATTTTCAACAAATCCTTTTGTTTTTATCCCCTGGAACTAATCTGCAAGAGAATAAAAGGGCAATTGTCTGCTAGTATAGGAAACGAGCAGGATAAAACCCTTTCTGTCATTGGCTGATGAATGGACCAAATAATGAAGTGGGGGACCTGTCCCTGTAGCTATGCTATTAACCCTGACAGGTCCCATCTGCACATAGTGAGAAACCCTGTTTTCTTCTGGGTTTTTTTGTTGTTTGTTTGTTTGTTAATCTCAGTGTCTGAGAGCTTTGTATTACATTAAGGGGATCATGTTTTACATTAAAGGAAATATTAACTCAAACAGTAACTGTTTCAGATAATTCCCATTAAATAACATAAACGTCTATATTGCATTTAACAAATGTTAATGAGATTGTGTGTGCTTCTTCACTTCCAATGCTACAGCTGGAAACACCTAATTGCAAACCTCATCTGGCCCCAGCCCTGTAAAGGACTAAATCTAGGTACACACACTAACGATAAAGCCCCGATACCGGTTTTCTGCCGCGGCCGAGGGAAACACACAGTGAAACACTCGGGACTGTGTGTATGCAGATCCTGTCTGTCATCTTTCAAAAGTCTGTAGTGTGTGCACCCAACTTAAGACTGAGGCCACATTGTCCCTGGTATACAAGAGCACATTGCAGTGCGCACATGATCTCCTGATGTTTCTCAATTGGAGCGCATGTGCAAAAAAAAGTCGCACACTACTAAGGCCACATTCATTGGGCCACACTAGTGTGCGCTTTTAAAAGCGCGATCAGATCGTGCATAAAAGCGCATCAGGGTGGCCTAGCCCCAACACAATATGCAGAGGATCGTGTGAAACACGTAACATATTTAGCTTCACTTTGTAAAGTCACCATTACATGAAAAATCACTTTAGAAACCTATGTTTATACATCCAATCCGTAAACTTTAAGTTAGAATACAGCACGTTGCAAAAAAATGGTCTAGGAAATGTGAGACACATTTTAACATTGTTTATTCTGTATACTTTGCCTTTAGAAGACCTTACCCAGTGTTATACAGAACACCACTGCTGGAGATGCAACATAGATGCAGGAAGTCCAAGTTTCATTCTTTTCTACTTTCACAGACCATAGAAGATGCTCCTTCTAGCAATGTACAGTTAAAATGAGGCTGAAACCTTAAATACTGTTTGTATTTCATACAAACAATGACTAATGTAAACACTGTTGGTAAGATCTGAAGTGCTGAGAAAGCATGAATGGAACTGAGAACTATGGCCTCTGTTTTGATATTTACAGAAATATATACACATTAAATTAAAATATGTTACTTATACACAGATTCTCTGTACAACTCATTTATGTAATTTCTGGCAGGATTAGCAGGAAACAATCAAACGGCTATGAGAAGATATGAGAACCTTGCCTAGCTCTTGTGTGCTTAACTTAGAAACTAGGGAGTGTGGGTGCAATTGTGGAGGCTGTGAAGGAATGAAGAAGATGGCTAGGAAATGATGGCATTGTAGCAGTGTTGGCATTTGTGCTTTTAGCATTATAAGTATGCATTTAAAGAGTAGACCTTGGAATCTGACACAATTACATCAGATATTTTATATCTATCCATTTACAATTCAAGTTAGCAGTGGATTTGGCCTTTTGAATTCTTTTTGAACAATAACACTAGTGGTTTTCTTATCATTAATACTGGATATTTGGTCCTTATCAAGTAAATCCAATGGTATGGAGTGGTGATTCTTTTTTTCCTTATAGGGATATTCCAATTATTAATTTAATAATCCAGTGGGTGACTAAGAAGGCACTTTGGCTTTCACATGATGTCCACAAAGAATTCACAAGGGTTCCCCATAGCTTTCTGGAAGGACTGACGACTTCCAGTCAGTTCAGGGGGGACATTGCCAAGCTCACGGACTGGAGGTCCACCTGGTGGTCCACTTGTGCCATACACCTTGGTTCCAATCTTTGGTAGACTGTAAAGAGGGGGGACTCCAGGAGGACCATGGGAGTGGTGACTGCTGCGGTGACTACGATGGCTCCGTGGCACTGAGCTGTGACTATGGTGGCTGTGCTGACTTAAGGGCCTCTCATTTTTGCTGCTTCCGCTGTGTGGTGCACGGTCGGACCCACTGCCACTACCTGTGGATTTTCTGTCCTTGTCTCGGCCAGAAGACCTTCTTCCATCTCGCTTGCTCCGACTAGAGCCACTGCTTTTACTGCCTGTGGGTATAGAAATGTTAAAGAGATTTTAGTTAACATGAATTAACAAATAATAATGTTTTTCAATATATCTTAAAGGAAGCTTTGTTTATTGTTCTACAACCAGGAAATATAGGCATTAAATATATTAAAGACATGAAAAAATATATTGGCTTGAAGTGACATATTGTGCCAATTTAAAGAACCATTATTGAATACTATACTTCTTCCCAGCTATGACTGTACTATTTTTTTTCATTGGTCTGTCTCCTATTCCTCTAGATAGAAGGAGGAGAAGGTTAGGAGTGAGAAGGGGATTATTTGCCTGAGCAAAACCAGACCTGTATTGAAGGCATGCAGCAACACCCACACACACACTTCTGAGTAAGGGATATGTCCTTGTTTATATATTAGGATGAGGCAAAGTCATTTTTTCAGTATAGTTCCCCTTTAATATACGTCTCAAACCATTAAAAACTATATAATTAGAATTTTCAATACACAAAAAAAAGAACCTAAAACTACTGAACTGTAATTTATTTAAACTTCATTATGAGAGTTCAGTTACAGTAGCTGGAACAATTTACAATGGAGGGGTCAATATAATAAAAATACAACAAATATTACAACATTATAACTACAGTTTGTCTTATGTTAGGAGGAGGTAATAAGTTTGAGCTCAAACAGCATGAAGATTATCTATAGGTTCCCACCTTGTACTTCAATAAGCTGCTTTCCAGTTACTCCATCGCGGGAGCAAGGTAAGGTACGGATTGTTGTGGAGTTTAATCCCCAATGGAATATACCAGTGATGGCAAACCTTTTAGTGGCCGAGTGCCCAAACAGGGGCGTGCTTAGGGGGGGATTCCTGGTGCCTGGAATCCCCCATTTCTGTGTGCTCAGTGCAGTCTGCTATTCTACCTCTCCTGGTGTCCATAAACTGTTACATACTGTAGATTGTTACATAGATTGTTACATAGATTGTTACATTGTCAATTGAGCTGTGAGTGAGAGGCAGCATTTGTTTGTTTCAAAATGTATCCAGTCTGCCCTGTGATTGACAGCAGCATAGAGATCTGTATTAACATTAACCCTGCAGCTGCCCGAGGTGATTGCTGAGACTGGATATATATACAGTACTGGACTTACTACACTGTGATGGAGTTAGTGGGCTGGAATAGGGACATTAGGAAATCCCGGAGGTGGTTGTATAGCTGATTGTCAACACTGCGTTAAAATATATATATATTATAATGCATTTTTATATATATAAAAAAAGTATAGCGGTATAGAGAACTCCCAAAGGACTTTATATAATTTTAAAGAGGCCTGTTGACCACTAAATAAAATTCTATAAAGTCCTTTGGGAGTGCTATATACCTTTATACTTTTGCTTATTGCATCCTGTACCGGCACCCAGGCTATTTTTATATCTTGGCAGGATATATATACATATATATATATATATATATATATATATATATAGTTCAAATTTCAAATATAATTCCCGGGCACACTGTTGTCTTGTGAAAACCAATCACTCTTTATTCAACGTTTCGACGTCTCGTCAGCGAATCAGCTGCTGTGCAGGGAAGCAGAATGGATCCATAGGTTAAATACACTAACACCAAAGGGGCTAAATACGCAATTTTCTTTTAAGTGTTTCCTATAATGATATTTATGATATCTATAAATGTAACTTGGACTATATACTGTGAGAAATAGGGTGATATAATATATAAGGGATAATGCGCCCCTTACAGTGTAATCATACTAAGGCTATTATGCCACCAGGATTCCCTGACCATAAAAAGCACGAGGCCTACGGCCTCGTGCTTTTATACAGGTCAGGAAACTCCGTGGGGCATAATAGGCGTATATTACACTGTAAGGGGCGAATTATTTCTTATAATACACAAGTTTTTATTTAAAATAATACAGTGATAACAGCTGGTGAAAAGAATTTATTTAACTTTTTTTTTTCCAAAGTTTGTTAGTTTTTCAATTGCATGTTGCATGTTTTTTTTTCTTTTTTAACATAACTTAAAAAAACATTGTTAAACATTTTAACTATTATTTAAATCTTTATCTTAGTATATGTTTTATGTTATATATGTTTCATTGTTCAAATGTTAATATGTATTTAGTCAGAATCAGATGTTTGTTTTAGGTTTATTTCACTGTTTTTTAGGCTTAATGTTTACCCCTGTTTGTTAATTTTGGTTTATTTTCCGTTTTGTTTGCGCCTCTTTTTTGTTTGCATAATGCGTGTGTGTTGGTATTGATTTCCTCATGTGCCAATGGACGTTAATGCGCATGCGCGCCAGGCTGTTCTGTGCCGTGTATACACGGCTGATCCGTTCCTGTCCAGCTCTTGGATTTGTGATTTTGTGAAATGTTCGATTCCGGTGGGCTGGATAAGAGGTAGGACAATGATTTTTTATGTATATTAGGAATGGAGAGCTGCAGTGGCACTAATAATTGAACTAGTCACTCAGTGACATCACTGAGTGATTCTAATAAGGATTCTCGCCAATGCAGCTCTCCATTGAAATACAGAGACTTGTGTATTATATAAGGGATAATGCGCCCCTTACAGTGTAATATAAGGCTATTATGCCACTGAGAGTTTCCTCCACCATATAAAAGCATGAGGCCGTAGGCCGAGTGCTTTTATACGGTCAGGGAACTCCGAGGTGGCATAATAGCCGTATATTACACTGTAAGGGGCGAATTATTTCTTATAATACACAAGTTTTTTTTTAATAAGTACATGATAATAGCTGGTGAATAGAATTCATTTAACTTTTTTTTCTCCAAAGTTTGGAACATAACATTAAAAAAACATTGTTAAACATTTAAACTATTTAAAATCTTTATCTTAGATATATGTTTAAACATTCATTGTTCAAATGTTAATAGTAATTTAGTCAAATCAGATGTTTGTTTTAGGTTTATTTCACTTGTTTTAGTTTTATAGGCTTTATGTTTACCCGTTTATTCCATTTGGTCGCGCCTCTCTTTTGTTTGCATAAGTGCGTGTGCGCGCCCGGCTGCTCCGAGCGCGCCTGCCTATTACTTTGGTATTGATTTCCTCATGTGCCGTAATGGATGGTAAGGCGCATGCGCGCCATGCTGTTCTGTGCCGTGTATGCACGGCTGATCCGTTCCTGTCCAGCTCTTTGTGGACATTGATTTTGTGAATTGTTCGATTCCGGGGTGGTTGGATAGAGGTAGGACACTGATTTTTATGTAATATATATAGTGATGGCTCAGTTTGCGGATTCGAACACGATCCGCGGCGGATTTACCACGTTCGCGAACTGCGATATGGTGGTTTTCCGCCTTCCAAACGTTTCCGAACCGCATTTTCGAAAATTTTCGAAATTACGAGGATTTCTCGTATTTCAAAAATGCATGAAAATACGTATTTTCGAAATTTTTCGAAATTACGAGGAATTCTCGTAATTTCGAAAACGTGTGAAATACATATTTTCGAAAATTTTTGAAATTACGAGGATTTCTCGTATTTTTGAAATACGTGAAATACGTATTTTCAAAAATTTTCGAAACTACGAGGATTTCTCGTATTTTAAATGCTGTGAAATACGTATTTTCGAAAATGTTCGAAATTACGAGGATTTCTCGCATTTTCGAGGATTTTTTTCATTTTAATGGGTTTTAATGGGTCCGCTCGAGCCGGCCTCGAGCAGACCGGATTTTGCGAAGTTCGGACATCTCTAGTTATATTAGGATGGAGAGCTGCAGTGGACTAAATATTGAACTAGTCACTTAGTGACATCACTGAGTGATTCTATAAGGATTCTCGCCACTGCAGCTCTCCATTGAAATTGCAGAGACTTGTGTATTATATAATGTTTTTAAACTGGAATTTTGACACTTGTATATGTATGTAGTTTTTAATATTTATTCCTATATATTTATAGTTATGCACTTTCATATGTTCTTTCCCTAGGCATTTATAAAATGGCAGCAAAGAATGCACGGAAGGCACTTTATAGCTGTAAAGAAGGCCACTAATGGGAAGCACTTTTTAAATGACTATGCACTTTAAAATCAAGTGAATGGATAGAATGAGACACTGGAGAAGGTATGTTGTATCACATGATGAAGGAAGGGGTGTGGTTAATCACATGACACTGTATTTAAGGAAGTGTTTATGCAGTTGCACTTTGTAGATGTTGAATAAAAGTGATTGGTTTTCACAAGACAACAGTGTGCCCGGGAATTATATTTGAAATTTGAACCATAATATTACACATAGCGAATGGGAGCTGTGTGACCTGGAGGCACCTGAATATAGTAACATGTTATATTGATGAGTGCATTTGAACCTGAAGATTATATATATACATATATATATATTATGTATATTCTGTCAGATCCACCGTCAGTGTCACAGCTCTGACTTTAAAAGACACTAATGGTAAGTAGTGTAATGTGGATTTCTCAGTAAAACAGGACGTTAGGCTGGGGACACACGGACAAATTTTCTGTCCTGACTTTCGCCACTATAAAGTGGTCGGCCACAGCAATGTCTACTATGGACCACAGCTATCACTGCCACTGCCGAAATCACCTCAGATTTTTTCATCCGACCGACCAATACACAGAAATATTATTTATTATTATTATATTGTGGATTTATATAACGCCAACATCTTCCGTAGTGCTTCACAATTACATGCATACATTCACATCAGACCCTGCTTACAATCTAAGCACATTTTTTGACACATACAACCTATCAGTATGTCTTTATGATTGTGGGGGAAACCGGAGTGCCTGGAGGAAACCCACGCAAGCATGGGGAGAACAAATATCTGTTGGTGTGTGTGTACCCAGCCTTAGTAAATATATAACAAAAGTAAAGGGAATATGTGTATTGGCCACTTAAACAAACACAGAGAAAATGGTGCTACATCCCCATCGGCCACATTATTAATCCCGTCTCGGTGAGTATGAAGTGTAATTGCACACTTACTTATCGAAGGGGGTGGTCCGGGTGCGTATCAGCCCCGAACCCCTCGCCACACGATGGACGTGTTCCTCACATACCTCCAGGGGCCTGATTCAAGCACTGTAATAGAGCCCCAAACACAATGTAACATGTATAACTCACCGAGTCTTCCAGGTGGTCCAGGTGCAAACAGCCCCGACCTGTCGCTAGTCCGTATCATATAACCGTAAAACATAAATGGATGGTCCGCTGCACAACTGGAACACACTACAGTCGGAGTAACCGTTGCAATATAACAATTTATTAAGGTGGAAACAGCTTAACGCGTTTCGGACCTGTGGTCCGAAACGCAGTTTGTGCAGCGGACCATCCATTTATGTTTTGCGGTTATATGTGTATTGGCCAACTGTGATGATAATCATGGCAATTAGAGAATAATATATATTATTATATGATCCTATATAATAGAACACATGAATGTATTTGGTTGTGAACCTGCTTCTGGGCTTGCTCAGTGGTAACCCAATTAGGAATCCGCCCCTTGAAAATCCTGCACTGCCACTGCTAAACTACAACCCTAAACCCCACATTTTATTGCATAGTGCCAACATGATCATTTAACCTGAATACAGAGTTTTTACTTTAGAAAAACAACTCAAATAGACACGACCAATACAGTAGATGGAATCGATTATAGATTATCTATTAACCTCTACATTACCACACAGGAGCTTGAGATTTAAAACATTGACCGTTACCCCTACATTATTAGACAGGAGTTTGACATCCAAAACAGCAGAGCTGAATGTTGTAGCACGTGATCTCTTTTCTGCTACAGACAGCTGCTACACTTTCTCTCTAGCTTTCTGGTAACAAACTCTGGTGAGAAGTGCCCATCACTGTGTCATGAATGCCCATGAGTGGTCTGTAGATACATGCATTGGATCTATGTAATTCAGTAAGGTCAGTACCTAGTAGCGTATGGGCACCTTAAGCCTTTCACCCACCATCCAATTCACAAATTGACAGCCCATTATTTTTAAACATGTCTTTTGGGCTCTATTTGTAAAGGCGCGGTATCTCTTTTTAGAAATACTGATTATTAATTTTCAATCGGTTTAGTGATCGTTTATTCATTAATTTTCGATTGTTATTATTGATTAAAGATAACATTCGTAAATTACCGTTTAACAATTGAAAATCTCTGATAACGTGATCATAGATGTACAATCCCCATAAAAAACCATTGCAGTAGTTTACTACCGCACGGTATTCTAACGACCAAACGCTCGTTAATAAATGAACATCATTGTAATGTACGATAGTGGCCATACATTTACAGCAGCTGTCGTACATTACAGATACACGCGGTATCACTAAATTGCGATCTTGCTCGTTATAAATATAGCCAATACTTTGGGTAATGTACTAAGAGCCTAAAGGATGTCATAACTTCCACTAAAAAGCAACCACATACACATGAATTAAACAGATGTTCTCCTCTCAATGAAACTTCTTCTTTCTAATTAATGCACAATTTCCATTCTGAATGGAAACTAGTTGTGGAGCCCTTGAACATTACATTTCCCTACCTGCTTTGTGCAGCAAGTTTAAAGTCACATGATATGAAAGAAGCCTGTGGTGACTGGTACATGAAAATGGATGGTCTGGATGGTGATACAGATGTAACAACAGTTTAAATGGTCATGCCATGACACTGATGTTAAGGTCAGAGGTTTAAGCTTACCGATGACCTAGTTTCCTCCATTCCTTCCATGCATCCATCATTCTAAAGCTTGCTCAGCACAAAATAAGGGAACAAGACAGTTACTTGTAGGAAAGGACACAACAGGGGTTAAAGGGGTATTACTATTATAAAAAGACTCATCAGTGCATTCCTTATCTTTCAAAGTTAATGTCCTGCACACGTCCTTAGACAAGCACCTGAAATAATATTCCCTTGCAGTGCTTCACTTTACAGGGGCAATACAAACCTATATCTACCATAATCCATAATATAGGGCTGCTATTAAAAAACTGTTCTGTCTCCTCAAAATAAAAGAAACATATGTTTCACCACTGTGTTTAACAGTGCAAATCGCACACAACACTCTGTCTTGTACAGTGGAGTACCGTGCATTACAGATGCTCTAATGGGCCTATTTATAATGAAATTGGTTATTACTGGAATGTTATAATGGAGCAATAAATTACAGAATGTAGGTTATGGCCGCATCCTTTATTTTGGGCCTGTGTCGGCAAAATGCAGACACAGTAAAGCCACCGATCATCTAGGGAGACACTGCGGTACCAAAAAAAGCATAGCATTGCAAATGACTGACTGTCCTGTATTTTATGTTGGTAAGTATACCTCTAGGTTCTGTATACTGCACTTTGTACCTCTCCTCCTTGGCTGTCTGTGTTTTCATACATATGGACGCACAACAAGGAGTGTTGACTCTACATGAGCACAATTAGACCATCAAAAAAAAAAGAAAAACATCTTTAAAAAAAAAAATTGGACTGGACAAAAGTTTCTAATGTTTTACATATTTTTCCTGCATATAGAAGTCTACAATACCCTTAATGGTATCCTCATGCAAAACAGCAGTTTCCTGTCATATATGTTTGGTTGGAATTACAATTCACCCTTTAATGGAATATCAAAAGGATTTTGCAGTCAGTCACAAGGTGAAGTGGTCCTTAATTACAGAAGGAAGGTTCATTATCACAGACCATAAGAGATCTTTCTGTTCCCTAAATAGGATCTCTGTGTTAGAAGCAATGCGGCTCCGCATCACTATATAAAAAATACAGATAGCTGTACTGGTGATTGCCATCAAGGGGTTTAAATTCACTTTCCTTAGGGGGATATCATTTAGCAGGCAGAAATGGAAATGTTTATTTAAATGAATGAGAATTGACGCAGAATGTACTATTTTGGCCTATCCATGCAAAGTCATAGGATGATTCATGTTCAGAATGGATAATCCACAATGCTTACTGGAATGGAGTTAATGACAAGCCATGCATGAGCCTTTGAAACAACGACATGTAGCACAGCAGTAAGAGCACAGCAACTGAAGCCTCGCTATCTTACCTTCACTGTGTTGGCTTCCAGCACTGCCACTGCCGTAGCTAAACCCTGTTTCTTGGTATGTTGGAGGAAAGCAAGGCGGGCAGAGGATATTGGTAAGAATAGCCCTGTCCTAATGGCCATGGGGAGGCTGGATGAGGGAGAGCGCTAGTGTGTCTTGATCAGAGGTACCACTAGACCCATCATTAAGATTTAATGCAGCCACATCTACACAGCAAAAAAGAGAAATGTTTACATTATCACTGTGAATGTACATTAAGACAGAGGACCCCCCCTACATCCACCCCTACTATATTATAAAGTAATACAAAGCAGCCAAAGCCTATGTCTAAGGTGGATTATATATTAATCATAGACACGTGTATGACCATTCAGATGAGAACACATACAACTATATGATGGAGAATTATACGTTTTGTCTGGTTTGGGAATTTGTGAGCAGAAGACGACATCAACACATATTGTATATATCACATGGAAATACCATCATTCTAGAACATATGTCAATCACATCAGATTTTCACAATCTCACATATGGACCAACTGTAAATAACAATTTGAATGCAAATTGCAAAATGACCTTCCCCAGGTTAATGGGCATGATCATCCCTCAAATGATAAATAGGCAAATCACCCAAAACTACAATAATCAGAAAGCTTACAGATGCAGGGCTATGTTATACAGTGAAATATTTTTCCTTCCCTCTGCCATGACTGACAGCTGCTAACCAGAACCAGAAAATCTGACAGCATTTCAGTTTAGTCATGCATCTCTCAGGTTTCTTACTATTGCAGTTTCTCTTTAAACTTTGAGGTATTGTGGTGTGATTACCAATTTGTAAGTAGCATTTTTTATGGATTCCATTAGTGGAAAAGCATTGTAGTTAAAAGTCTTATATGCATTGTCCTTATTGCACTGTAATACCCCTTCCTCAGTTGGACCCCCCGAAACGTTGTGTGTATTTGGCATTTATTGTTTTTTAGCACTTAAATAAATGAGTATTGTTTGAATACCATATTGAGTGTGCCTACCTACGAACTATACATGACTGATTATACTTACCTGCAGTGGCACAGGTTATAGGGAGTGCACCTCTAATCTTACCTATCAGAGCTATCACATTGGATTGGAAAGTCAGTAATGTTCTGCTCTGCGCACTGACAATGGTAAATTCATTGACAATAAGGCCTGACTCCTTGGTACACTTCTTTTAGGTGTGAGGAAAAAACAAGTATAGGGGCACATTAATGATATTACATCACATTGGAGTTCTCAGCACTGTATAGTTTAGGGAACTTCTTGGTTTGGTAATATTCTTATATTCACTGTAATGGGGATGATTATCCCTTACAGAAAAGGTATTGTAGTTTATAGTATAAAATGAAGTAAAGGAAGTTAAGTAAAGGTTTAATACACATAGCAACTGATCTCTCATGAATAAAGCATATAAAGAAAAAAAGTAACCTGCAGCACACAATCGGATAGTGTGAAATTATGTACACTTCTTTATTTATAGCATGTAGACACACGCATATTTGGGACTAGGTATGTGCAAAACAGCAAGGTTAAAAACATTAAAATAAATATTAACAACAGCAGCCTCAACATATTAGCAGCAATATAATATAAAGTGCAGAGCTATAAGACAATGTCTAGACAATTGGGTGCTTCGTAGTAACACAAATGGCTACAAGTACAGTATTAGTGTAGCTAGTACTTATCTCCCCTATGTATGGCTCAACATTTTGAGGTAGAGACAACCCTGAAGGTTCAGGTGTTCATACAGCTGCATTCAGAGAGGCTGTCTGAAAGAACAGAAACGTCCGTTTGCACATACCTAGTCCCAATATGCGTGTGTCTACATGCTATAAATAAAGAAGTGTACTAATTCACACTTACCCAATTGTGTGCGGCAGGTTTCTTTTTTTCTTTTATAGGCTTTATAGATTTGCCTTTTACCTGTTCAGCACCTCCCCTTCATGTCTTTGCCAGTGCCTACCATACATTTGTTTTACCTATTGATATCTCATTTAAGGCATGAGAAAAATACACAGTAATTATTTTAATACGAGAAAATAAAGTAATAAAGACATTGTGAATCATTCATGTAATTTTTATTAACCAGCTTTCTGGTACTTCAGTGGACTGTACATAGTGTTAAAATAGTTGGGAAGGAGCCTTAGTCTGAGTGGGATTGGTTTGGCCTGAAACATTATGGTCAGGATGAATGAAAATGATCCTGACTATTTAAATGGAATGTTTATCAGACAGTATATTAGAAAATGTATCCAAGATCACAAGGAAATGACATAGAAAGACATCCCTGTGTCATTGTTTTATCTTCCTGTCAATAACAGAAAACATTAAAAGCATTTGGTTGTTTGCTTGTAGACGGTGGTATTGGTCAAACAGAATTATCAGAACAACCATAAACCAGGATACTGTAAACATCAATCACAACTACTTACTACCACACAGGTCTCCAAATACGTAGTAGCACTGCTCTGAAAGGTAGTTTGTTCACTGTATGCCTGAGGTAGCCATGTTTTAACATACTGCTGGCATACTTCCTGGCCTCCCGACGTTCTTTGAAGCCTTCAACATGGGTGTACAGCCAGTCCACAACATCAGCTCCTGTACAAAGACATGAGACCATAGAGAACCTTTACGAGTCGTATAAAAGAAACACCATGTTTTCGGTCAAGCAGGTACTTACATTTATGTTAAGCTATAAGCTTGGTTTGTGATAAAGGTACTTCAATAAAGGCAGTTTTTTTTCTCCAACCAGGGACACACAAAGGGTATGGTAGCTGTAGTTCACATAGTTTAGAAGGTCTAGGTTTTCACTACAATCCCACATTCTCATGCCCATTCAATTATATGGGTACATACCACATTTTAACTTAACATTTACTGATAGAACTGGAATGCCCCAGCTCTTTCTGAGCCAAAGGCAGTGTGTAATTCCACCAGTCCCACTTAACATATTATATTGATGTGATTACTTCCGAATCTACTGTATCTCCAAAGTTTCTTATAAGTTTATTCTGCCATTTTAAAACCATTATAGCTGTTTACAATAGGCCCAACAGGTGTTACACAATCTGCAAGCCTGTTTGCTGTTCAGATCTTTCATTAAGATTCCAATTCGTCAGCAAGCAACGACCCCCGTCGCGTTCATTCCGGCTGAGAATCGCGTGTGTGTATTTGTTCGGTTGGGGGTCGAATGAATACACATGCGCATTCTCGCCCGAAACGGCCACACATCGGACGTGTGTACGAACCTTTATACTGACCTGTTGGAAAGTTCATGATGGATCTACAAAGATTCTGTCATATAACAATTACAATACACCTCTTGTTACCATAACCTACTGTATTTCATTATGCATCTTGTAAAATAAATTCACTTTATGTGACAATGCTATTACGCAGTAAGTATCCCCTCCCCAAGTGCAGAAGCCAAAGTGTAATGCTGTGTGCATGCGTGAGTATTGAGGCACAATCAACTGAATTGAATTTCAGATGGCCAGGATGAAATATCAGTCCATGTGGACAAAAGGAAACTTCATCTGCCTGTCCAACAAGTTGCCTTTATTGAAAAGAGCACATTCCTATCTTTAAAATGATTTCTAGGATCATTCTTCTAGCTGGAATCTATGCAACTATAGCAGTATAAAGGGTGGTGTTTCCAGCTAGCACTTTGGGCCATATTTATAAACCCGCGGTACGCTTTTTAGCGATACCACAGGTTAGTTAATCTACAATCGCGGTCGTAAATGTACGATCGCGATCGTACATTTATGACCGAACGTTCGATCGTAGAATACCGTACGTAGTAAACTACTGCATGTGTATTCATGGGGATCGTAAAACTATGATTTCATTATCGTAGATTTACAATCGTTAACCGATCTTTAATCTCCGATTGGTTTAACGATCGTAAATTTCCGATACGATCGTAAAGTTGCAGTATCGCTAAAAGGGATACCACGGCTTTATAATATGGCCCTTTGAGCAAAGACATCACCAGCACCATTGCTCCACCCTCACACACTGGTTTTCTCCTGACTCTCTGTGTAATTTTACAAGCCTTTAACTTAAGAACGAGAGAAGCTAGAGACATTTACCTTTTTTGAAAGGTAATAGAGGACACTTGTGTGAAGATATTATGATACCAATTCAAAGAAATATTAACAGCTGGATTACGTTTTTTTTAATAGGCCGCTTAACAATATTCAGCAGTTGATCGAAGATCAGTAAATCTTTTCCATCTACCCTATCAAGTCCCCCAGCCAAATGGAACAAGATGGGATAAACAATCTAAAATTTGATTGAAAAACCAGCCCATGTATGGGGGGCTTGGCTAATATCACTTGGCATCTAGACCTCCATTTTAGGAAACCATTGGAATGTCCATGCCCATCACAGATAACAGTGAAGAGACATGCCCATTTCCATGGATCATAGATGCACTCCTGATACAAGCTTCATGTCTGTGCCTTTTACATAATGAAAGACTGCTTGTTAATTTCCAGCACCAGTGAATTATCTGCCATCTGTAAGCTCTTTTGGTTCTGTAGACTGGTTATGATTATGTTGAGTCTTGTTGAGTGAAGTTTAAATTATTGCCACCAACCTCTTCTAAATGTAGATAAATTCCTTTGATGTTGTTTTCAGAAGTTGTCACACAGGTTTTATGGTAATATGAGTGATTTGGGTGTTGGATTATTCTCAGAAATGTTTAATCACCTTGCTTGTTAATTAAAGAATTCTTCCAGAAAAAGAACATTCTAAATGGTGCAAATGATGCATAACTTTATATTCATGCTCCTTCAATACAGTTCATGTTATAAGACCACACATGAAAGTAATTACTAATGTGCCACTTAATCTAAAACATTGAAATCAAATTAGTTGTATTCATTAGAATATGTAACACAGATATATTTTTTCACTGTTTACTATAAATAACTTGGGTGGGGCAATACATTTCATATTAATTCCTCATATGAGATTCTCCTGATTGAGATTTACTCCAAACTAAACATATTTCCCCAGCTCCACTAAAGTTTTACAAATGGATTTGAGCAGGTATTGGACATGCATTGCTGATGGTTTAAACAAAGAAACTGAAGATTGACAAAGGTGGACATATGTTTGACGATTATTGTCTAGTGTTGTCTATTGTGAGGTTACATTGCATTAACATTTAGGGCATGCCCACCCCCAAACTAAAGTTTAACCCACTACTAGCCCCACTGTGTAGTTTAAAAAAATTACCTTACATCTCTGCTCCAAAGTCCAGGAAACTGAAGTAGGAGCAGTCTTCCTGTATGAAAGGTTTCTGTCTCCCTCTTGTCCCCTGAGAGAAAGTGGCAAGAGCAGGGGAGACCTTTTCCCCCCTGCCTCCCTCCTGATCCATCCCTGGTTACCCTTCTCCTAGCATAAAATGTTGGCCACCCCTTTCCACCCCCAACCGCTATATTAGATTTGTAAAAAAGAATCAGAACTCTACTTACAGCTCCTTGCTCCCACGGCGTTCCCTATACCGGCAGCCCGCGGCTTTATTGGCTGTAGTTCCAGCAAGCAGGTAGCCGCTGGAGCGAGGGGTTAAAAGTAGCATTGTGATTCTTTTTTACACATCTAATATAGCGGTTGGGGGAGTGAAGGGATGGCAAACATTAAATCAAAAATGTATATCCAGGATGGAGATGCCCTTAATCGGAACTTCAGAAAATACTACAATCATTCAACCGATCGACTTAAAAGGACCTTCCGATCATATTACAATCATTTTAATGATTTAATAGTGGCAAATAAGATTGGGAAAATCTAAAATTTTTGGGCTATCAATGGAAATGTCTACTCACGTGTCGTATTGTAATATTGATGGCTGAGTAAACACAAGATGATTTTTTTTTCTCAAGTGTTTTTGTGGGGGGACACAATCGATGTTGGTCGCCCATTCACCCATTCGAGCGATGTGACATGCGGCAAATCACGTATGACCGTGTGGTCTCTATGGACCGCAGATCAGTTGGGGCAAACTTAAAATGTGATTTGTCCTGGCCGACCGCTCGCTAGTGACGACATAATTTGTCGTGTGTACCAGCCTTTGGATTTCACTTTTCTCAGAAGTAATGGACATAAAGGTTCATTTTATTTACTACTTCAAAGTAAAATGTCCAGAGCACAGTAGCCAATCAAAAAACTCTATTTCCCAAAATAATAGAACAGCAAAAAAAAAAAAAACATACAGGGAGATTCAATAAAAGTTCTTATCGTTTAAATAATGCTAATTTTGCCCAACCAATCAGTTTAGCTTTTAAATGTTAAATAAGATCTGATTAATTGGCACCATTTTTAACAATAAGAACTTTAATTGAATATCCTTGTATTTTAATGTTCTTAATGTTTAATGTTCTTTTTATCTGTGGGCACTAAAACCTAACCATATAGGACATGTATAGTAATATAATACTCCTATTACTATAGAGCCAAATGCTCTGAATGTTAACCGGGACCTTAGCACATTTAATTCATTTCTTTAATTAATTAAAACTTCACGATTTATCTTTTGAATGCGATTGTTACTAATATTGATGGAATCTTGCTACTTTTTACTATGATTAATATGTTGTTTCTTTTTTATAATTACATGCCTATTTTTAGGCTATTACCAGCTGGGGGCAATGTTGTATTGTCTGTTAATTCCTGAGCTCTCTATACAGGCTATACAGGTGATTACACAGCTTAAAACCTCACGCACTGGTTAAAAACTATCACCTTCAACACCAGTGTGCATCAGAACTTTTTTTGAGTTATTGACCAAAACATACCGATAGAACCCAGCTGTTCTTTTGATCTACTACTAGGTTAGACATGGACTAGAACTCGAACTTGAACCTGAGTTCGAGCCGAACTATTCAAGTTCGAACGGACCCGGACTTCTCAAACTATACTGTACCCGGATTTTCGATATTTTCCGTACTTTCGATAATTATCGAATGTTCGAACGTTTGGGGCATGCGAATCCGCAAGTAAAATGTCTATTATACCAATACCCAAGTAAATATGGAATTATCGAATCAGCGAGTAAAATGTCTATTATACCTATACGCGAGTAAATATCGAATCCGCAAGTAAAATGTCTATTATACCAATACGCGAGTATATGGAATTATCGAATCTGTAAGTAAAACGTCTATTATACCATACTCGATTAATATCGGATCGCGAGTAAAATGTCTATTATACCTATACGCAAGAAATATCGAATTCTCGGATCCGCAAATAAAATGTCTTATATTTATAAGCGAGTAAATATCGAATTCTCGAATCCACAAGTAAAATGTCTATTATACCTATACGCAAGTAAATATCGAATTCTCGAATCCGCAAATAAAAAGGCTATTATGCCACCGAGGAGTTCCCTGACCATATAAAAGCACGAGGCCTACGGCCTCGTGCTTTTATACAGGTCAGGGAACTCCGTGGTGGCATAATAGGCGTATATTACACTGTAAGGGGCGAATTATTTCTTATAATACACAAGTTTTTATTTTAAATAAGTACAGTGATAACAGCTGGTGAAAAGAATTTATTTAACTTTTTTTTTTCCAAAGTTTGTTTAGTTTTTCAATTGCATGTTGCATGTAATGTTTTTTTCTTTTTTATACATAACATTAAAAAAACATTGTTAAACATTTTAACTATTATTTAAAATCTTTATCTTAGATATATGTTTATGTTATATATGTTTCATTGTTCAAATGTTAATAGTAATTTAGTCAGAATCAGATGTTTGTTTTAGGTTTATTTCACTTGTTTTTTAGGCTTAATGTTTACCCCTGTTTGTTAATTTTGGTTTATTCCGTTTTGTTTGCGCCTCTTTTTTGTTTGCATAATGCGTGTGTGTTGGTATTGATTTCCTCATGTGCCATAATGGACGGTAATGCGCATGCGCGCCAGGCTGTTCTGTGCCGTGTATACACGGCTGATCCGTTCCTGTCCAGCTCTTGGATTTGTGATTTTGTGAAATGTTCGATTCCGGGGTGGCTGGATAAGAGGTAGGACAATGATTTTTATGTTATATTAGGAATGGAGAGCTGCAGTGGCACTAATAATTGAACTAGTCACTCAGTGACATCACTGAGTGATTCTAATAAGGATTCTCGCCAATGCAGCTCTCCATTGAAAATACAGAGACTTGTGTATTATATAAGGGATAATGCGCCCCTTACAGTGTAATATAAGGCTATTATGCCACTGAGGAGTTTCCTCACCATATAAAAGCATGAGGCCGTAGGCCGAGTGCTTTTATACAGGTCAGGGAACTCCGAGGTGGCATAATAGCCGTATATTACACTGTAAGGGGCGAATTATTTCTTATAATACACAAGTTTTTATTTTAAATAAGTACAGTGATAATAGCTGGTGAATAGAATTCATTTAACTTTTTTTTCTCCAAAGTTTGGAACATAACATTAAAAAAACATTGTTAAACATTTTAACTATTTAAAATCTTTATCTTAGATATATGTTTAAACATTCATTGTTCAAATGTTAATAGTAATTTAGTCAGAATCAGATGTTTGTTTTAGGTTTATTTCACTTGTTTTAGTTTTATAGGCTTTATGTTTACCCGTTTATTCCATTTTGGTCGCGCCTCTCTTTTGTTTGCATAATGCGTGTGCGCGCCCGGCTGCTCCGAGCGCGCCTGCCTATTACTTTGGTATTGATTTCCTCATGTGCCGTAATGGATGGTAATGCGCATGCGCGCCATGCTGTTCTGTGCCGTGTATGCACGGCTGATCCGTTCCTGTCCAGCTCTTTGTGGACATTGATTTTGTGAATTGTTCGATTCCGGGGTGGTTGGATAAGAGGTAGGACACTGATTTTTATGTAATATATATAGTGATGGCTCAGTTTGCGGATTCGAACACGGATCCGCGGCGGATTTACCACGTTCGCGAACTGCGGATATGGTGGGTTTTCCGCCTTCCAAACGTTTCCGAACCGCATTTTCGAAAATTTTCGAAATTACGAGGATTTCTCGTATTTTCAAAAATGCATGAAAATACGTATTTTCGAAAATTTTCGAAATTACGAGGAATTCTCGTAATTTCGAAAACGTGTGAAAATACATATTTTCGAAAATTTTTGAAATTACGAGGATTTCTCGTATTTTTGAAAATACGTGAAATACGTATTTTCAAAAATTTTCGAAACTACGAGGATTTCTCGTATTTTCGAAAATGCGTGAAATACGTATTTTCGAAAATGTTCGAAATTACGAGGATTTCTCGCATTTTCGAGGATTTTTTCATTTTAATGGGTTTTAATGGGTCCGCTCGAGCCGGCCTCGAGCAGACCGGATTTTGCGAAGTTCGGACATCTCTAGTTATATTAGGAATGGAGAGCTGCAGTGGCACTAATAATTGAACTAGTCACTTAGTGACATCACTGAGTGATTCTAATAAGGATTCTCGCCACTGCAGCTCTCCATTGAAAGTGCAGAGACTTGTGTATTATAATAATGTTTTTAAACTGGAATTTTGACACTTGTATATGTATGTAGTTTTTAATATTTATTCCTATATATTTATAGTTATGCACTTTCATATGTTCTATTCCCTAGGCACTTTATAAAATGGCAGCAAAGAATGCACGGAAGGCACTTTATAGCTGTAAAGAAGGCACTAATGGGAAGCACTTTTTAAATGACTATGCACTTTAAAATCAAGTGAATAGGATAGAATGAGACACTGGAGAGAGGTATGTTGTATCACATGATGAGGAAGGGGGTGTGGTTAATCACATGACACTGTATTTAAGGAAGTGTTTATGCAGTTGCACTTTGTAGATGTTGAATAAAGAGTGATTGGTTTTCACAAGACAACAGTGTGCCCGGGAATTATATTTGAAATTTGAACCATAATATTACACATAGCGAATGGGAGCTGTGTGACCTGGAGGCACCTGAATATAGTAACATGGTATATTGGATGAGTGCATTTGAACCTGAAGATATTATATATATACATATATATATATATATGTATATTCTGTCAGATCCACCGTCAGTGTCACAGCTCTGACTTTAAAAGACACTAATGGTAAAGTAGTGTAAATGTGGATTTCTCAGTAAAACAGGACGTTAGGCTGGGGACACACGGACAAATTTTCTGTCCTGACTTTCGCCACTATAAAGTGGTCGGCCACAGCAAATGTCTACTATGGACCACAGCTATCACTGCCACTGCCGAAATCACCTCAGATTTTTTCATCCGACCGACCAATACACAGAAATATTATTTATTATTATTATTATTGTGGATTTATATAACGCCAACATCTTCCGTAGTGCTTCACAATTACATGCATACATTCACATCAGACCCTGCTTACAATCTAAGCACATTTATTTGACACATACAACCTATCAGTATGTCTTTATGATTGTGGGGGAAACCGGAGTGCCTGGAGGAAACCCACGCAAGCATGGGGAGAACAAATATCTGTTGGTGTGTGTGTACCCAGCCTTAGTAAATATATAACAAAAGTAAAGGGAATATGTGTATTGGCCACTTAAACAAACACAGAGAAAATAGGTGCTACATCCCCATCGGCCACAGTATTAGATCCCGTCTCGGTGAGTATGAAGTGTAATTGCACACTTACTTATCGAAGGGGGTGGTCCGGGTGCGTATCAGCCCCGAACCCCTCGCCACAGCGATGGACGTGTTCCTCACATACCTCCAGGGGCCTGATTCAAGCACATGTAATAGAGCCCCAAACACAATGTAACATGTATAACTCACCGAGTCTTCCAGGTGGTCCAGGTGCAAACAGCCCCGGACCTGTCGCTAGTCCGTATCATATAACCGTAAAACATAAATGGATGGTCCGCTGCACAAACTGGAACACACTACAGTCGGAGTAACCGTTGCAATATAACAATTTATTAAGGTGGAAACAGCTTAACGCGTTTCGGACCTGTGGTCCGAAACGCAGTTTGTGCAGCGGACCATCCATTTATGTTTTGCGGTTATATGTGTATTGGCCAACTGTGATGATAATCATGGCAATTAGAGAATATATATAATATTATTATATGATCCATATATAATAGAACACATGAATGTATTTGGTTGTGAACCTGCTTCTGGGCTTGCTCAGTGGTAACCCAATTAGGAATCCGCCCCTTGAAAATCCTGCACTTGCCACTGCTAAACTACAACCCTAAACCCCACATTTTATTGCATAGTGCCAACATGATCATTTAACCTGAATACAGAGTTTTTACTTTAGAAAAAACAACTCAAATAGACACAGACCAATACAGTAGATGGAATCGATTATAGATTATCTATTAACCTCTACATTACCACACAGGAGCTTGAGATTTAAAACATTGACCGTTACCCCTACATTATTAGACAGGAGTTTGACATCCAAAACAGCAGAGCTGAATGTTGTAGCACGTGATCTCTTTCTGCTACAGACAGCTGCTACACTTTCTCTCTAGCTTTCTGGTAACAAACTCTGGTGAGAAGTGCCCATCACTGTGTCATGAATGCCCATGAGTGTGTCTGTAGATACATGCATTGGATCTATGTAATTCAGTAAGGTCAGTACCTAGTAGCGTATGGGCACCTTAAGCCTTTCAACCACCATCCCAATTCACAAATTGACAGCCCATTATTTTTAAACATGTCTTTTTGGCTCTATTTGTAAAGGCGCGGTATCTCTTTTTAGAAATACTGATTATTAATTTTCAATCGGTTTAGTGATCGTTTATTCATTAATTTTCGATTGTTATTATTGATTAAAGATAACATTCGTAAATTACCGTTTAACAATTGAAAATCTCTGATAACGTGATCATAGATGTACAATCCCCATAAAAAACCATTGCAGTAGTTTACTACCGCACGGTATTCTACGACCAAACGCTCGTTAATAAATGAACATTCAGTGTAAATGTACGATAGTGGCCATACATTTACAGCAGCTGTCGTACATTACAGATAACACGCGGTATCACTAAATTGCGATCTTGCTCGTTATAAATATAGCCAATACTTTGGGTAATGTACTAAGAGCCTAAAGGATGTCATAACTTCCACTAAAAAGCAACCACATACACATGGAAATTAAACAGATGTTCTCTCTCAATGAAACTTCTTCTTTCTAATTAATGCACAATTTCCATTCTGAATGGAAACTAGTTGTGGAGCCCTTGAACATTACATTTCCCTACCTGCTTTGTGCAGCAGAGTTAAAGTCACATGATATGAAAGAAAGCCTGTGGTGACTGGTACATGAGAAATGGATGGTCTGGATGGGTGATACAGATGTAACAACAGTTTAAATGGTCATGCCATGACACTGATGTTAAGGTCAGAGGTTTAAGCTTACCGATGACCTAGTTTCCTCCATTCCTTCCATGCATCCATCAGTCTAAAGCTTGCTCAGCACAAAATAAGGGAACAAGACAGTTACTTGTAGGAAAGGACACAACAGGGGTTAAAGGGGTATTACTATTATAAAAAGACTCATCAGTGCATTCCTTATCTTTCAAAGTTAATGTCCTGCACACGTCCTTAGACAAGCACCTGAAATAATATTCCCTTGCAGTGCTTCACTTTACAGGGGCAATACAAACCTATATCTACCATAATCCATAATATATAGGGCTGCTATTAAAAAACTGTTCTGTCTCCTCAAAATAAAAGAAAAACATATGTTTCACCACTGTGTTTAACAGTGCAAATCGCACACAAAACTCTGTCTTGTACAGTGGAGTACCAGTGCAGTACAGATGCTCTAATGGGCCTATTTATAATGAAATTGGTTATTACTGGAATGTTATAATGGAGCAATAAATTACAGAATGTAGGTTATGGCCGCATCCTTTATTTTGGGCCTGTGTCGGCAAAATGCAGACACAGTAAAGCCACATCGATCATCTATGGGAGACACTGCGGTACCAAAAAAAGCATAGCATTGCAAATGACTGACTGTCCTGTATTTTATGTTGGTAAGTATACCTCTAGGTTCTGTATACTGCACTTTGTACCTCTCTCCTTGGCTGTCTGTGTTTTCATACATAATGGACGCACAAATACAAGGAGTGTTGACTCTACATGAGCACAATTAGACCAGTCAAAAAAAAAAAGAAAAACTATCTTTAAAAAAAAAAAATTGGACTGGACAAAAGTTTCTAATGTGTTTACATATTTTTCCTGCATATAGAAGTCTAGCAATACCCTTAATGGTATCCTCATGCAAAACAGCAGTTTCCTGGTCATATATGTTTGGTTGGAATTACAATTCACCCTTTAATGGAATATCAAAAGGATTTTGCAGTCAGTCACAAGGTGAAGTGGTCCTTAATTACAGAAGGAAGGTTCATTATCACAGACCATAAGAGATCTTTCTGTTCCCTAAATAGGATCTCTGTGTTAGAAGCAATGCGGCTCCGCATCACTATATAAAAAAATACAGATAGCTGTACTGGTGATTGCCATCAAGGGGTTTAAATTCACTTTCCTTAGGGGGATATCATTTAGCAGGCAGAAATGGAAATGTTTATTTAAATGAATGAGAATTGACGCAGAATGTATCTAGTTTGGCCTATCCATGCAAAAGTCATAGGATGATTCATGTTCAGAATGGATAATCCACAATGCTTACTGGAATGGAGTTAATGACAAGCCATGCATGAGCCTTTGAAACAAACAGACATGTAGCACAGGCAGTAAAGAGCACAGCAACTGAAGCCTCGCTATCTTACCTTCACTGTGTTGGCTTCCAGCACTGCCACTGCCGTAGCTAAACCCTGGTTCTTGGTATGTTGGAGGAAAGCAAGGCGGGGCAAGAGGATATTGGTAAGAATAGCCCTGTCCTAATGGCCATGGGGAGGCTGGATGAGGGAGAGGCGCTAGTGTGTCTTGATCAGAGGTACCACTAGACCCATCATTAAGATTTAATGCAGCCACATCTACACAGCAAAAAAGAGAAATGTTTACATTATCACTGTGAATGTACATTAAGAACAGAGGACCCACCCCTACATCCACCCCTACTAATATTATAAAGTAATACAAAGCAGCCAAAGCCTATGTCTATAGGTGGATTATAATTAATCATAGACACGTGTATGACCATTCAGATGAGAACACATACAACTATATGATGGAGAATTATACGGTTTTGTCTGGTTTGGGAATTTGTGAGCAGAAGACGACATCCCATATTGTATATATCACATTGAAAAATGACCATCATTTCTGAAATTGGTAATCAACCATCAGGATTTTCACAATCTCACATATGGACACAACTGTATCCAAACAACAATTATTTGAATGCAAATTGCAAAATGACCTATCCCCAGGTTAATGGGCATGATCATCCCTCAAATGATAAATAGGCAAATCACCCAAAACTACAATAATCAGAAAGCTTACAGATGCAGGGCTATGTTATACAGTGAAATATTTTTCCTTCCCTCTGCCATGACTGACAGCTGCTAACCAGGAACCAGAAAATCTGACAGCATTTCAGTTTAGTCATGCATCTCTCAGGTTTCTTACTATTGCAGTTTCTCTTTAAACTTTGAGGTATTGTGGTGTGATTACCAATTTGTAAGTAGCATTTTTTTATGGATTCCATTAGTGGAAAAGCATTGTAGTTAAAAGTCTTATATGCATTGTCCTTATTGCACTGTAATACCCCCTTCCTCAGGTTGGACCCCCCGAAACGTTGTGTGTATTTGGCATTTATTGTTTTTTAGCACTTAAATAAATGAGTATTGTTTGAATACCATATTGAGTGTGCCTACCTACGAACTATACATGACTGATTATACTTACCTGCAGTGGCACAGGTTATAGGGAGTGCACCTCTAATCTTACCTATCAGAGCTATCACATTGGATTGGAAAGTCCAGTAATGTTCTGCTCTGCGCACTGACAATGGTAAATTCATTGACAATAAGGCCTGACTCCTTGGTACACTTCTTTTAGGGTGGAGGAAAAAACAAGTATAGGGGCACATTAATGATATTACATCACATTGGAGTTCTCAGCACTGTATAGTTTAGGGAACTTCTTGGTTTTGGTAATATTCTTATATTACACTGTAATGGGGATGATTATCCCTTACAGAAAAGGTATTGTAGTTTATAGTATAAAATGAGAAGTAAAGGAAGTTAAGGTAAAGGTTTAATACACATAGCAACTGATCTCTCAATGAATAAAGCATATAAAAAGAAAAAAAGTAACCTGCAGCACACAATCGGATAAGTGTGAAATTATGTACACTTCTTTATTTATAGCATGTAGACACACGCATATTTGGGACTAGGTATGTGCAAAACAGCAAGGTTAAAAACATTAAAATAAAATATTAACAGACAGCAGCCTCAACATATTAGCAGCAATATAATATAAAGTGCAGAGCTATAAGACAATAGTCTAGACAATTGGGTGCTTCGTAGTAACACAAATGGCTACAAGTACAGTATTAGTGTAGCTAGTACTTATCTGCCCCTATGTATGGCTCAACATTTTGAGGTAGAGACAACCCATGAAGGTTCAGGTGTTCATACAGCTGCATTCAGAGAGGCTGTCTGAAAGAACAGAAACGTCCGTTTTGCACATACCTAGTCCCAAATATGCGTGTGTCTACATGCTATAAATAAAGAAGTGTACATAATTTCACACTTACCCAATTGTGTGCTGCAGGTTTCTTTTTTTCTTTTTATATGCTTTATAGATTTGCCTTTTACCTGTTCAGCACCTCCCCTTCATGTCTTTGACCAGTGCCATACCATACATATTGTTTTACCTATTGATATCTCAATTAAGGCATGAGGAAAAATACACAGTAATATATTTTAATACGAGCAAATAAAGTAATAAAGATCATTGTGAATCATTCATGTAATTTTTATTAACCAGCTTTCTGGTACTTCAGTGGACTGTACATAGTGTTAAAATAGTTGGGAAGGAGCCTTAGTCTGAGTGGGGATTGGTTTGGCCTGAAACATTATGGTCAGGATGAATGAAAATGATCCTGACTATTTATAATGGGAATGTTTATCAGACAGTATATTAGAAAATGTATCCAAGATCACAAGGAAATGACATAGAAAGACATCCCTGTGTCATTGTTTTATCTTCCTGTCAATAACAGAAAACATTAAAAGCATTTGGTTGTTTGCTTGTAGACGGTGGTATTGGTCAAACAGAAGTATCAGAACAACCATAAACCATGATACTGTAAACATCAGATCACAACTACTTACTACCACACAGGTCTCCAAATACGTAGTAGCACTGCTCTGAGAAGGTGATTTTGTTCACTGTATGCCTGAGGTAGCCATGTTTTAACATACTGCTGGCATACTTCCTGGCCTCCCGACGTTCTTTGAAGCCTTCAACATGGGTGTACAGCCAGTCCACAACATCAGCTCCTGTACAAAGACATGAGACCATAGAGAACCTTTACGAGTCGTATAAAAGAAACACCATGTTTTCGGTCAAGCAGGTACTTACATTTTATGTTAAGCTATAAGCTTGGTTTGTGATAAAGGTACTTCAATAAAGGCAGTTTTTTTTCTCCAACCAGGGACACACAAAGGAGTATGGTAGCTGTAGTTCACAATAGTTTAGAAGGTCTAGGTTTCACTACATATCCCACAATTCTCATGCCCATTCAATTATATGGGTACATAACACATTTTAACTTAACATTTACTGATAGAACTGGAATGCCCCAGCTCTTTCTGAGCCAAAGGCAGTGTGTAATTCCACCAGTCCAACTTAACATATTATATTGATGTGATTACTTCCGAATCTACTGTATCTCCAAAAGTTTCTTATAAGTTTATTCTGCCATTTTAAAACCATTATAGCTGGTTTACAATAGGCCCAACAGGTGTTACACAATCTGCAAGCCTGTTTGCTGTTCAGATCTTTCATTAAGATTCCAATTCGTCAGCAAGCAACGACCCCCGTCGCAGATTCATTCGCGGCTGAGAATCGCGTGTGTGTATTTGTTCGGTTGGGGGTCGAATGAATACACATGCGCGATTCTCGCCCGAAACGGCCACACATCGGACGTGTGTACGAACCTTTAGACTGACCTGTTGGAAAAGTTCATGATGGATCTACAAAGATTCTGTCATATAACAATTACAATTAACCCTCTTGTTACCATAACCTACTGTATTTCATTATGCATCTTGTAAAATAAATTCACTTTATGTGACAATGCTATTACGCAGTAAGTATCCCCTCCCCAAGTGCAGAAGCCAAAGTGTAATGCTGTGTGCATGCAGTGAGATATTGAGGCACAATCAACTGAATTGAATTTCAGATGGCCAGGATGAAATATCAGTCCATGTGGACAAAAGGAAACTTCATCTGCCTGTCCAACAAGTTGCCTTTATTGAAAAGAGCACATTCCTATCTTTAAAATGATTTCTAGGATCATTCTTCTAGCTGGAATCTATGCAAACTTATAGCAGTATAAAGGGTGGTGTTTCCAGCTAGCACTTTGGGCCATAGTTATAAACCCGCGGTATCGCTTTTTAGCGATACCACAGGTTAGTTAATCTACAATCGCGGTCGTAAATGTACGATCGCGATCGTACATTTATGACCGAACGTTCGATCGTAGAATACCGTACGGTAGTAAACTACTGCAATGGTATTCTATGGGGATCGTAAAACTATGATTTCATTATCGTAGATTTACAATCGTTAAACCGATCTTTAATCTCCGATTGGTTTAACGATCGTAAATTTCCGATACCGATCGTTAAAGTTGCAGTATCGCTAAAAAGGGATACCACGGCTTTATAAATATGGCCCTTTGAGCAAAGACATCACCAGCACCATTGCTCCACCCTCACACACTGGTTTATCCTGACTCTCTGTGTAATTTTACAAGCCTTTAACTTAAGAACGAGAGAAGCTAGAGACATTTACCTTTTTTGAAAGGTAAATAGAGGACACTTGTGTGAAGATATTATGATACCAATTCAAAGAAATATTAACAGCTGGATTACGTTTTTTTAATAGGCCGCTTAACAATATTCAGCAGTTGATCGAAGATCAGGTAAGAATCTTTTCCATCTACCCTATCAAGTCCCCAGCCAAATGGAAAGCAAGATGGGATAAAACAATCTAAAATTTGATTGGAAAAACCAGCCCATGTATGGGGGGCTTGGCTAATATCACTTGGCATCTAGACCTCCATTTTAGGAAACCATTGGAATGTCCATGCCCATCACAGATAACAGTGAAGAGGACATGCCCATTTCCATGGATCATAGATGCACTCCTGATACAAGCTTCATGTCTGTGCCTTTTACATAATGAGAAGACTGCTTGTTAATTTCCAGCACCAGTGAATTATCTGCCATCTGTAAGCTCTTTTGGTTCTGTAGACTGGTTATGATTATGTTGAGTCTTGTTGAGTGAAGTTTAAATTATTGCACCAACCATCTTCTAAATGTAGATAAATTCCCTTTGATGTTGTTTCAGAAGTTGTCACACAGGTTTTATGGTAATGATGAGTGATTTGGGTGTTGGATTATTCTCAGAAATGTTTAATACACCTTGCTTGTTAATTAAAGAGATTCTTCCAGAAAAAGAACATTCTAAATGGTGCAAATGATGCATAACTTTATATTCATGCTCCTTCAATACAGTTCATGTTATAAGACCACACATGAAAGTAATTACTAATGTGCCACTTAATCTAAAACAAATTGAAATCAAATTAGTTGTATTCATTAGAGATATGTAACACAGATATATTTTTTCACTGTTTACTATAAATAACTTGGGTGGGGCAATACATATTCATATTAATTCCTCATATGAGATTCTCCTGATTGAGATTTACTCCAAACTAAACATATTCCCCAGCTCCACTAAAGTTTTACAAATGGATTTGAGCAGGTATTGGACAGTGCATTGCTGATGGTTTAAACAAAGAAACTGAAGATTGACAAAGGTGGACATATGTTTGACGATTATTGTCTAGTGTTGTCTATTGTGAGGTTACATTGCATTAACATTTAGGGCATGCCCACCCCCAAACTAAAGTTTAACCCACTACTAGCCCCACTGTGTAGTTTAAAAAAATTACCTTACATCTCTGCTCCAAAGTCCAGGAAACTGAAGTAGGAGCAGTCTTCCTGTATGAAAGGTTTCTGTCTCCCTCTTGTCCCCTGAGAGGAAAGTGGCAAGAGCAGGGGAGACCTTTTCCCCCCTGCCTCCCTCCTGATCCATCCCTGGTTACCCTTCTCCTAGCATAAAATGTTGGCCACCCCTTTCCACCCCCAACCGCTATATTAGATTTGTAAAAAAAGAATCAGAACTCTACTTACAGCTCCTTGCTCCCACGGCGTTCTCTATACCGGCAGCCGCGGCTTTATTGGCTGTAGTTCCAGCAAGCAGGTAGCCGCTGGAGCGAGGGGTTAAAAGTAGCATTGTGATTCTTTTTTTACACATCTAATATAGCGGTTGGGGGAGTGAAGGGATGGCAAACATTAAATCAAAAATGTATATCCAGGATGGAGATGCCCTTTAATCGGAACTTCAGAAAATACTACAATCATTCAACCGATCGACTTAAAAGGACCTTTCCGATCATATTACAATCATTTTAATGATTTAATAGTGGCATAATAAGATTGGGAAAATCTAAAATTTTTGGGCTTATCAATGGAAATGTCTACTCACGTGTCGTATTGTAATATTGGATGGCTGAGTACACACAAGATGATTTTTTTTTCTCAAGTGTTTTTGTGGGGGGACACAATCGATGTTGGTCGCCCATTCACCCATTCGAGCGATGTGACATGGCGGCAAATCACGTATGACCGTGTGGTCTTCTATGGAACGCAGATCAGTTGGGGCAAACTTAAAATGTGATTTGTCCTGGCCGACCGCTCGCTAGTGACGAACATAATTTGTCTGTGTGTACCAGCCTTTGGATATTCACTTTTCTCAGAAGTAATGGACATAAAAGGTTCATTTTATTTACTACTTCAAAGTAAAATGTCCAGAGCACAGTAGCCAATCAAAAAACTCTATTTCCCAAAATAATAGAACAGCAAAAAAAAAAAAAACATACAGGGAGATTCAATAAAAGTTCTTATCGTTTAAAATAATGCTAATTTTGCCCCAACCAATCAGATGTTAGCTTTTAAATGTTAAATAAGATCTGATTAATTGGCACCATTTTTAACAATAAGAACTTTAATTGAATATCCTTGTAATTTTAATGTTCTTAATGTTTAATGTTCTTTTTATCTGTGGGCACTAAAAGCCCTAACCATATAGGACATGTATAGTAATATAATATACTCCTATTACTATAGAGCCAAATGCTCTGAATGTTAACCTGGGACCTTAGCACATTTAATTCATTTCTTTAATTAATTAAAACTTCACGATTTATCTTTTGAATGCGATTGTTACTATATTGATGGAATCTTGCTACTTTTTACTATGATTAATATGTTGTTTCTTTTTTTATAATTACATGCCTATTTTTAGGCTATTAACCAGCTGGGGGCAATGTTGTATTGTCTGTTAATTCCTGAGCTCTCTATACAGGCTATACAGGTGATTACACAGCTTTAAAACCTCACGCACTTGGTTAAAAACTATCACCTTCAACACCAGTGTGCATCAGAACTTTTTTTGAGTTATTGACCAAAACATACCGATAGAACCCAGCATGTTCTTTTGATCTACTACTAGGTAGACATGGACTAGAACTCGAACTTGAACCTGAGTTCGAGCCGAACTATTCAAGTTCGAACGGACCCGGACTTCTCAAACTATACTGTACCCGGATTTTCGATATTTTCCGTACTTTCGATAATTATCGAATGTTCGAACGTTTGGGGCATGCGAATCCGCAAGTAAAATGTCTATTATACCAATACCCAAGTAAATATGGAATTATCGAATCAGCGAGTAAAATGTCTATTATACCTATACGCGAGTAAATATCGAATCCGCAAGTAAAATGTCTATTATACCAATACGCGAGTAAATATGGAATTATCGAATCTGTAAGTAAAACGTCTATTATACCAATACTCGATTAAATATCGGATCGGCGAGTAAAATGTCTATTATACCTATACGCAAGTAAATATCGAATTCTCGGATCCGCAAATAAAATGTCTATTATATTTATAAGCGAGTAAATATCGAATTCTCGAATCCACAAGTAAAATGTCTATTATACCTATACGCAAGTAAATATCGAATTCTCGAATCCGCAAATAAAATGTCTATTATACCTATACGCGAGTAAATATCGAATTCTCGAATCCACAAGTAAAATGTCTATTATACCTATACGCAAGTAAATATCGAATTCTCGAATCCGCAAATAAATGTCTATATACCTATACGCGAGTAAATATGAATTTCGAATCGCGAGTAAAATGTCTATATACCTATACGCGAGTAAATATCGAATTCTCGAATCCACAAGTAAAATGTCTATTATACCTATATGCGAGTAAATATTGAATTCTCGAATCTGCGAGTAAAATGTCTATTATACCTATACGCAAGTAAATATCGAATCGGCGAGTAAAATGTCTATTATACCTAAACGCGAGTAAATATCGAATCCGTGAGTAAAATGTCTATTATACCAATACGTGAGTAAATATCGAATTCTCGAATCCGCAAGTAAAATGTCTATTATACCTATACGTGAGTAAATATCGAATCTGCGAGTTAAATGTCTATTGTATCTATATGCGAGTAAATATCGAATTCTCGAATCAGTGAGTAAAATGTCTATTATACCTATATGCGAGTAAATATCGAATCCGTGAGTAAATATCGAATTCTCCAATCCCGCGAGTCGTTCATGGGATAATTATCGAATGTTTGAACGCGAGAGATCGAAAGTAGCGTGCGTGAGAGTAAAATCGTGTTTTTGAAAGTCCTGGATATTCGAACATGTTCCCCAGACCATTTTCCAGGTCCCACAGCCATTTACATTAAGTTACCATTGATATTTTAATTGTATTTAATTCAAACTTTTCTATTTGACTTTAATGGGTCTGTTTTTGAACTTCCAAACTTTCCATATATTTCGAAAATGGACCGAACTTTCCAAAGTTCAGCCATCTCTACTCATAGGTGTGCGCTGGGCATTTTTAAAACACACCTTGATTTAAAATCACACACCCATTTATTTTTACATTTATTTTTAGACTTTTTTTTGCAAACCATTGTGTTTTACATATGAAAGTAATAATTCAGCAGATTTATTTCACTTTAAGTTTTATGCTCTTTTCCAATATGCAAATAAACCTCATAAACCAGGAGGTTTCTGTGGCAGCACTTTAGTGAATGCCACTCCATCTGTGGCCTCAGAGCATTGCAAAAGCTGGATGAAGGACCCTAATGACACCTGTAGATATGGTTTTGGCTTTGTAAGGCCTCTGGAGCACAGTGTAGGCAGGTCTGATCAGTATAGTAAAGTACCATTCATTTAAAGTTAGGATTAATTAATATTGACACCGTGTTTCATTCCCATCATAAATGCAAAAAAATAGGAAAATGAGGAGACATTAAGCAATTTTTTAAAGCAAACCTATACATATGTCAGGCTACTATTGTGAAATAGTTGTTTTCAGTAATGGTAATTATGTATATAGCATGTTTTGCTAAGTTCTTGATTTTAGTTTAGACTTCGTTTACAATACCTCGGATTCTCTAAGCGTTTCTGCTTTAAACGGTGATAGTCAAATGTCCCCATTTTTACTGCCACATTTCTGTACCTTGTTGCCAATAATAGAACTGTAAACGACTCACCTATAACTGCATTGGAAATCGTTATCTTCAACCACATGCGGTCCCGGATCTCAAGACCTGAATCAGGCAACTGCATCATCTTTACTATAGTGGCCATGTCACTTTTTACAGACAAGGGTGAATCTTCCATTTCTAACATAAAAAAGTTAAAAGACATCTCACATAAGTACATTTCTCAAACGCAGTGCACCCACCACCCCACAAAGTGGATTAGCAGTGTGATATACAGTATACAGTACAGTCAAAGCAAAACAGTGAGCGACAAGCATATGGTGCAGCAGAATGCGCAGTGTTAGAAAGCACTATCAGGGAGATTCAATAAAAGTTCTTATTGTTTAAAATGGTGCTAAATTTGCCCCAACCAATCAGAACTTATGTAACATTTGAAAGCTAACATCTGATTGGTTGGGGCAAAATTAGCACCATTTTAAACGATAAGAACTTTTATTGAATAACCCTGTAAATTGACAAAGGGACAAAAAGTATCCTGGTTTCTCCATCCCTGCATTTAGCTGGTATTTACTGTGACTTTGCATAGGCTTGAGAAGGTTTTAGCAAATCATGCAGGATGAGCGAAGAACTAGCAAGTCTCAACAGCTAATCAGTAATACCAGCAGGGGAAAAGGGATTCATGCTGTACATGGTACTAAATACTATTCTCAAATTGTACTGGGGGAGAACTTGATTTTCTAGATGAGCTATCATGGCTTTTAGTGAATTTTATCTAAGATCAGATAACTCAATTCAAACATAATTCTTATCGTATTCTATATATATTTACATGTTAGATATTAAGGTACTGTACTTTGTATCACATTGTGTGTTTCCCATAGAAAATATGAATTTCCAATTAAAAAATTGCCTTAAAAAATTTAATTTATATTGAGCATTTTAATCTCAGTCGTTTCAAAACCCATTAAGATGAATATTTTATCAATATGTAGTATATTTATACTTATATAGGTATATATATACCTTAAGTCAAGAACCAGGAGCAAATATTTATATTTATATATGGTGCTTATACACCATTTAGATATCAGATAGATTAGACTTTGTCTATAGAACGCCTAGCCAGTTCTTTAATGCAATCAACATGCAATCAAAAAATGAATGGGCCAGATCGGATTATCTCATGATCAAAACCACTGTTTGTAAAATGTGGTCCTTAAGCTGGGTACACACCATGAGCTTCGTTAGTTCCGACCGACCACTCACCACTAGCGAGAAGTCAGCCAGAACAAAGCACTGTTGGTCCTGTCAAAATTAGCTACAGCCAACAGTTCCTGCGACCGAGCATGCTGTCCATATAGGACCACAAAATCGCCAGCGCGTCCAATCACACGTTTGTCCAATTCGGACAAACTGTCATATATTGGTCGTGGATGCCTCAAAAAAGTATCCAATATTTCAGGCCAATCGACCGATACACAGAAATGTTGGGAGGCCCGAAATATTGGATGGTGTGTACCCAGCCAAATAGCCAGTGTTGGCTAATACCCATCTTCCAGTGATGGCACATACTACACAATGCACTTGTTTCTAGGCTAGTTATCTTTTTGATGTAATGTGACGCCAAAGAGCATCTGCAAAAATGTATTCTAACCCATCTATTAAGAGGAACAAAGGGACAACAATTACTGCGACCACACTGAAACAATGGAAAAAGCTTCAAAAGAACATCCTAAATTTAGGACAGTATCTGTGCACAAAGAAAGGCACCATCTTCTATTCATAAAAGGAGAAAGCATTACAATGTCACATGATACCTATTACAGGCGTATCTTGTTTTATCAGATAACAAAAAGTACAGAAAGATCTGTTAATCTGCTTCCAGTTTTACATCTGCCAAGCTTCCTCAAGGCATCCTGTATCTTTAATACAGGAAAGCCCAGGACACTAACCTGGCAGATGAAAATGGTACATTTTGGCAATCCTTAACAAAACAATATTGGGAAGTAATAACAATCCAACTTTCTCCCTGCCCCAGGTAACTTTTTAAAAAGTTCATTTTTACAATGTAGTTGCCCTTTATATGACAAGTTTAGGTTAGTATTGGCATTGCTGCTCAAAAAAATATCAGTTTTTAATATACCGGTACACTGTAGGTGAAAGGAGAACTAAGTCTGTGGAAAAATTCAAAGGTTATTTTTAAAATAATAACACTACTGCAAGCTATGCAAATTACTGGGCTGTAAGAAAAAAAAGAAATATGTTTTAGCCTGTACTTTATCTTTAATATTAGTCTGTTTCCTACTAAATGTACATGTACTTAAACTTAACTTACTGATTCTCCTTTACTATATTGGATTCCTATTATTTCAACATTGTGGCAGACCCTTTCTTCCATAAACAGTTTTCTGTTACATAATTTTCTGTTAACGTTAATGAATGAAAATCTGCCCACATCGTGCACTGTACTGAACACGGTAGAGTACAGTAAAACACAGATAGATTGTTATTATTAAAGGAATATTGTCATTATGTATAGAACCCTCTCCCCCAAACACCCATAAATACTCACATCTCAAATCTAATGTAAACATCAACTTAAAGGGCAAGACCAGTCAAAAATAAAGTTTAGCTATAAATGTTAATCACCCCCCCAAATCTACCTTTCGCATTTCTAATATGTTCCAAAGATGCCCCTGAAGTCTCTCACCTGACCCAGTCCCTTACTGCCTAGGTACCGTCCCCTGCTCCTGTTACAAGCACTTCCTGGTTGCGGCTGACAGGCGATTGGAAGTAGAGTGGCTGTCAGCTGCAGAGCAGAGGAGGAGCGGCGAGGGACCATCTAAGAGACTTCAGGGGCATCTTTGGAATATATTAGTAATGCAAAAGCTAGGTTTGGGGGGTGATTAACATTTATAGCTATTTTTGACTGCTCATGCCCTTTAATTTGTATATTAAGCTGCGCATAAATAAATGTAGAATTCACTCCATTTCCAGGCTCTTTCCCAAAACCAGTCTCTTAAATTCATTGTACAGTTCCCCACTTGCAAATGAACTTTCTCCTTCTAAGCCTAGAAGATAATAATACAAACAAGGGAATGCATTGTTTATGTTTACTATGCAGATTTTTTAATTAAAGGACAACTCCACCCTCATAGTGATAACTTTTATAAAGTATATCCTCTTTAAAATATGTTGATATATCCTTCTTTGTCCTCTGTAATTTTTAGTGTATGCCTGCTATAGATAACCTCATGGTAACTAAGAGGTAGTGTGAGTTAATGGCCATATTTGTTCATGGCCACTTCAGCAACTTAGTGAGCAGGTTATGAGCTTGAGCATGCTTATATGAGGCAGCTAAGCATTCAGTCATTGGCTGTGATGTCAAATCCACAACTGACAGTTGCTTACTGGAAGAACCAGAAAGCAGAAACAGGGGCAACAGGACATTGTTCAGGATTTCAATTAGTCTTATATAATTTCAGCTTTTTAACTATTGAAATGTTGGGGGTTGGGTGATGTTTTGCCTGCATATATATTTTTTTCATTTGAGGGTTGGATTTGCCCTTTAAGCTATTTCAGATTTCACAACAGGACTAAGGCAAAGGGGAGCATTTTCAGTGTGTAAGAAATAGAGTTGAGCACCATGTTTATAAAAAAAAAGTTTGGTTCCACAGTATAATTTATTATTTATCTGAAATTTGAGTGACTTAAATAATCCCTTTAAGTCTTCTATTGGTGTATATCAAGTTGTCAAGCTTGTAAGATACACATTTTTCCATGTTTTCGATAGACTGATTTGTGATATTGATCGGTGTTACGAAAAAACTATGATTGGGCAAAGCGGAAAATTCTCTGTCGACCCCATCTTTCCACAGTTTTCTACAGAAGAACTATGGTAGGTTCTTCTAATTGGATTTACAATAGTTTCCAAATCTATTGATCCTTTCATTGTACACATCAAGATTTGGATACTGAAAAGGAAAAGGCAATAAAAGGCTATTAAAGCCTACTTTGAATTAGCAGGTTGAACATGGAATAATTCCTGCTGCCTGATAGAAAGGAAACCTATATTGTTTGGGTGTGGTAAAGCTGTACACTGCTGCCCCAAAGCAGGATCGGTCCTGCTACAACTGGGGGGGGGCTGCAGTGTGACTTACTTTCCGACTCAGGTTTAGAGCTTGTTAATGAGGAGCTGGTACATGTGATGATGCTCATTGAGGGGCTCATACCGTAACGGGGGTATGCTCCCGTCAAGGCTGAGGTATGAGTGATCCATGCTGCAGGGTCTATCGGTCTCACTGGCTCTGCTGCAATTATAAAAAAATAAAAATAAGAAAAAAGTGAGTTAATAATAATAATATGAAGTGCTACTGCAATTTAATTTTTAGCTGTGTTTCATAGCACAATATCCCAAGGAACAGGTAACGTGTAAATAACAGAAATAATAATTTTTTAGCATACATTTTGTTGCCGTTTTTTGCTTAGAACACAAGTGACAAACCTCCATACCTTCTTGAGATACCACGGGATATTCCAGGACAGGGAAAGTGGTTGGACATCACTATATTTCTAGTTCATTCTAGTGGTTGATAAAGCCTCCCTGGTGCCATAAAATATACATATATATATATATATCTATAGTTACAGGCCAGTATTACTATTTTTTTAAATAGCTTTAAATAGTCTAAAGGCCCTACCCCCTCCCAAAAATGCCTACTATGGGTGCAAATAATAGACAGATCGATATTATCAGAGGATCGCAGATGATAATATTGATTGGACGAAAATTTTATCCATCCCGATAACAAAATCTGTTGAATTTCAACGTCCGGTATCATCCAATGAGTGAAAATTGCCAGATATCCGGTATTGGCTGATCGGATTACTGCGTCTATGGCCACCGTAAACAACATAACAAACATATCTACTTTAATATAAAAGGACAGCTAAAGTAAAGTTTGGATTGGATTAATAATAAATAAAGCTCAGGGGATTTCCCATGTTATTTAATTATTGATGATTCCCCCCTTTGTAGTCTTTTGCTGCTAGTAGTGTAAACCGTATTCAAGTCTATTGTACCAAATAAGGATTTGGCTTATGGGAAGGTGCAACCAGAAGCAGTGGAGGTTGGAAGAGGAGGAGCAGTAGCTACAATAACATCAATTTTTAGGCAATCAATAACACTTTGAAGGTAAAAAATATAGTAGTTCAGATCATCATTACATGGAGAATCACCTGAACTTAATTTATTAATATACTTTTATTCCCCTTTAAATAAACAAATTCAAATTACAAAAGACAAGATATATTTTTATTAAAATGAAATATCCTTCTGAAACAATCATTGTTGGCTGAAGGTACATTAGGGGGGACTGATAAGTCCTTTGCTGGCCTGGATTCCAAGTATTACATAGACCCCATAGTAAATATTGGATCTGTTGCCATTACTGTGATGCCCTTAGTTAAGCCTAATTAAATGCATCCCCAATGATTCACATGTTTAGAAACACATTGCTGCTTGTTATTGTTTTTCTTCCCACTTACCTCGGGGAATAGTGAAATAACTTCTAGGTGTAGGATCCCAGCATTTTGCAACAGTCAAACTGATTGGCCTGCAAATGCAGCACAGAAGAGCGATCAGAATGGCTTCATAATGGATTCATTAAATATTCACCTCCAGTATGCTTTTTGCTTTGCTCCCCTTTTGCCCAATAGGTTAATGGCATGCCAAGATACTAGATCACCCACCCAACTACTGATACAATTGATTTTAGCAATATATTTAGATTTTTTCATCATTTTTGCACAATAATATATTTTTTTTGAATTGTCTCAGTCCTTCTTACCCTGGTTTGGAGACAATTTCCCGTAGAACTCGTACCGCATCATCGTTGGTCATGTTTTCAAAGTTGACATCATTTACCTGTAAGTGCCCAAGAAATCTTTAGCATAAACAACACAGTCAACAGGAAGCTCTCAAACTGCCTGAACTAAGTAACTATCCAATCCAGGAATTTCACACATACCTAAAGAAGTCACTTTTGAATTTTTTTTTTAAACAACTTTGAAATTACCTTCTTATAGTGAAGTTAAAATAATTATACTATCAAAATTGACAATATCTGAATGTAATATAGATTTCAAATAAAAAAGGACACAGCAAGAATTATCCACCATGTTCGTTAATGTGCCAGATCACAATTAACATAACATTATTACTGATGGCGCACAGTACATCTATTGAAAATTTATGTCTAAATACTGTGTTCTGTACTCTGCACTGAAAAATATAGACAATTTATAGCAAACCAGGAAATTAAGTTCCATCAGACCATAAAAATATGAAGAAAGAGAGTGATCAGGTTCATGCAGAAACAAAGAAATTGGTCCTATGTGGAAACCAGACATAATGTGTCACAGTTGTGTGCCCTGCCAATATATTCTTCTTAGAGCAAGAATCTTAAGCGCATGGGTAACTCAAAATATTAAATTACAAATGGAATATTGGGGGATGCAGCTTACAGTGACATATTTTGACGCTATATAACTAGGAGGTTTAGATTAATGGATGACTATAATGCTGGCTTTATCATGGGCAATAAATGGCTTCAGTCCATAGGCAATTCCACATGAAGTACAACTGACACTGATCATATTACTGGCATTAGTATTGGGTGGCATTAGGTGACTAGCTGTCTCACCAAATTTCACAGAGCTCAGAACCACTATAGTTTTACTAAAGGTGGCAATTTACATAAGGTAAAGGTTTGCCAATGGTAAGTAAGTATAACTGGGGACATACTGCCATTAACAATCCCCAAGGTGATACCAGCTGTGCCCTCTCTACAGGCTGCCCTACATTGCACTCTAGGCAACATTCTTACTGAAATGCCATTTGCCAGTGGATTTTACATTGTTTACTGTATAATTATATTCTGAATTTGGGGTTTTGTTTCAATTATATCAACAAATGCTTTATAAGACTGCGTGCACGCAACAAAAATCACTTTGCAGTTCTTACTGAATATAATACCATGCAGTCAAAAACAGCTGAATTTCCACCTTACCTGTAGAAGCATGTCCCCTGGCTCAATGCGTCCATCTGCTGCCACAGCTCCTCCCTTCATTATAGAACCAATGTATATACCCCCATCACCTCGATCATTGCTCTGTCCAACAATACTGATCCCTAGGAAGTTGTATTTTTCTGCAACAGAAAATACATATACTGAGTGGATTTTCAGCATATTTGGTGGAGTTGGAAGGGGGGCAGATTTCGTAGTTAATGTGCATGTCCCCCTTTCTATTCAAGCCCCATAAGACCCCAGTGCAAGCTATAGTTTTGGTCTCTCTTCTATTAGTCCATGAAACGCCCATTTTCATAAATGTTTCATAAAAATCTTTTTCCTACGTATAACCATCTTGCCCTTAATCGCTCTCCTACATAATTAGATTAAGCCCAGTGTATGAACTGGTGGTAACAACATGTTACTGTTTCGCTCTCATTCATAAACTGACATACCAGAATAAGGTGAATTAGTAGGGGTGGATTGAGTGATTTATTAAAGCATGGCACACAATATTGTTCAGAGGTATTTCAAGGACTGAATAAGTATCCAAAACATGTCATGTAATACACTTCAATAAAGCACTACTCTCAGTTACCTTTTGAAGTCTTCCCAGGCACCCTTGCAGCTACTCTATATGGATTACTGCTGTGTTATAGATGGAACACATGGGTCACTGCTTTTTACATATCTGTGATGTATATAGATGCTTTAATGATGCTCACATAAAATATAATAGGGGTCGGTTATTTACTGTATATGACTCAGACTGCTTATTTGCTGATCTCTATATGTTAGATTTGTGATCTTATCTTTTCTTGCCTTTTACTTACCTAATATCAGACTGAGCTAAAGAAGGTTGTCTGAAAAAGGACCCACCAGAAATATCAGATGAATGTGTAATATCCCCTCCCCTTTCTTATTTCTTTCCCTCTTTTATTTTAACTGGTAGTTTCTCTGGCATCCTGTCATTCCAGCCCTGCCTATTTCTCATTTGATTTTATCTTTCCCATTACATTGGAGACTGTATGCTCATTTGAGTTAAAAAAAAAAAAAAAAAACCTAGTGAGAAAGATCCTTTGATGACTCTTGTCTATGAAAAATGCATAAGCTGTGACAATATAAAAACACTTGGGGGAGCATCTTCCAGTAATGGATTATGTTTAAGTGCCATTGAGACTGCAGCAGGGACCAATGTTATTTAAGAAGACAGGGATACGCTTAGGGCTTTGTACAACCTCTTGCCACTTTATTAAACAAATATATCTCTATTTGCTGTTAATAAAGGGCATTGTATACAGTATACATACTTATTAAGGTCCAAAAGTAGGCTTTATCCATTGAAGGACGTTTTTCTGCTTGACAGAGGAAATTTATCCGTTAACATCGCACACTCTTTAAAGGGGTCTCCATACCAGTTATAAACTCTCTCATACCTTTCAAACAAGACTAGAATGTCTCTGGCTTCTCTGGTTCTTATGTTATAGGCTTGTAAAGTTACAAGCTTTACTGAAGCTAGTTATAAACCTGCAATTCTCTGTCCTTTTATCTACCTATTGACGCCTTACTAAGAGAAACATTTTCCAGGCTTGTGGCTAGCTTTAAGAAATATTAAGATATTTGGGGATGGGGCTTATAATGCAGTAGATAATGCTCTGTCCCAGCAGTTGGATACAAATGTACATGCTCATAACCTAAGACATGGGGGCAAAGCATTGGGGATGGAGATGTCAGAGCTCACAATGCTAGCAGGAATCACCACCCTTAAAGGGACAGTTCAGTGGAAATTATTAATATTTGTTAAATTGTTAGTTTGTGTAATGCCTTCTTAGTTATTGTACATATTCTCTCCCATTTTGGAAAATCAGTTGATTTCATACCCTTTGCTGTTCCCTACTGTCAGTGAGCTGACATTTTAGGTTCTAACTAGCATTCTTATTCCTAGAATGCACCACATCCTTGGAATGTTCCTAACAGTAATTTCTACTGATTGGCTGTTGGATGGGTCAAAGATGCTCAGATCTCTACTAAGCAACTGAATCCACCCAGACGCTGGGTCAAGGGCAAGACCATAACGGTATCTACTAGGGGTCCTGCAAACAGGAAGTCAGTATTTCAGTTGCATTTATTTATACACAGACAAAATGCTGAATGGGCAGATTAAGGTCATTCGGATGAAAAAATACTGCTCTTTTTTCTGAAAGGCATAAGTATTAGCACTGAACTTCCCCTTTAATACTGATGTAAAGGCTGGTACACACCATACAACTTTTCCTTTGAGGCTTTCGACCAGCCGGCCAGGAGGAAGGACTGTCGGTTGCAGCAATTTGCAGCAGTGCACGACAGTAACCACGACCAAGCGTGCGGTCCATAGAGGACAGCGTGATCGGCCATGGTTTTCCAACCTGTCCGATCATGCATGTTTGTCCACAAGGAAGCATCCAATAATTTGGTCTGACCAAAAAAAATGAAATGTGGGTCGGTCACCCAAATTATTGTATGGTGTGTACCTAGCTTTAGTTTGGATAGACTGCAGCTAGAAGCATGATCCTAGAGTCATTTTAATGGTAGAAATGTGCTCTTTTATTAAAGGGCACTTTAAATCCAGGGCCAAGCAAGCAGTTGGAATGAGGCACCCATGTAGTTCACAAGGCAAGTGGTGTAACTAGGAATCACTGCCCCCCACCCCTCACCTGGTCCCCCCAGCAAATTTTGATGGGCCCCTATCCCTGCTTTATCTACTGTGGTTTTCTGGGAGGAGTCTATATCTGTCGTGGGAAAAATAACAATATGCCCCCCCCCTCCCCTGGTAGTTACGCCCTTGCACAAGGCTATTAAGCTGCATAGCAAATGTTCCAATGTGGCCATGGTCTTATGGTGTAAAACTGCTCTTTTAATGATAAACTAAACAACCGGCTGGAGTGAACCAGTCACAGGGAGCACTGGTTCCATCTATTTATGTATAGAGTACTTTGTACTCATCATCCCAGGCAGCCTGAGGATATTGGGATTTGCAGTTTAAACCCTGACAGAGAGACCATGTTAATATTTGGGAGTTGTTATACTGTTTGTAGTGTTATTTAATGATGTTTCAGGTATGTGGGAAAAAAAATACAGTAGCACTACTAAACATGAGTCTGATACAAACATTTCTCACCTTTTCCCAGTTACTTACCCATATTCAGTGTGACTGTTATAATATTTAGGGACATTGTAGAGTCTGTGATGCTGCTGAAAGATGAGGACTGGACCGAAAAAAACATTAAAGACAAAAAAAAGGCAAGATCAGATTTACATCCCATTTAATTAGAACAATGACCATGAAATGAATGTGTTCATACTGTAGGTTATGTACTGCTTGCCAAAGATATGTAAACTCATGTTTATTAAGATATATCCTACAAAGGAAGTGGATGTCTTTGCTCTAGATATAAAGGACAATTGACCCTTTCAGTTGTTAGTTTAGTTGATAAAATGATTATCATTTGCAATAGTCACTTGTTGACATTATCCAATGATTTACTCTCCACTGTAAAACTATAGAGCTTCTCAGTTGCCACAAACCATTGGTCTGTGTATGGCTGATATAAAGGTGGCCATACATTCCAAAAGGTAATTGCGATAGTAATTGTGATCATAACACCGACCAATATTTTGACAGACAGATGTACAATGTTTACTGTACATAGATGTACCATATATTTTATTCGACATTCATTTCTTTTGGCGATTATTGTCTATCAATTATTGTCGATCAATTGTGAGGTAGCATTACATTTGCATTTAATCGGAACAGAAAATACTACAAACAGTTAACCAATCAACTAAAAAAAAAAGACTTTCCAGATGGTAATTACGATTGGTTTTACGATCCAATATCGCATTACAAGATCAGGAAAATGTCACATTTTTGGGCTAATCAATGGAAATGTCTACTCACAGGTTGGATTGATTGGAATATCGTCCCAGTGTATGGGCACCTTAACTCTTTGCCCCCTGACACTAGACACAATTCCAGTGAATATAATTCATTTCCATGAAAAGCGTGATATATTTTGGATCTAGACAGAAACTTACTCTGTCAATCTGACGCATCTTTTGCTTCCGTCGCCGCCGTTTGTGTTTCCGGATAAGTCTAGAAGATGTGCTCTGTTCTGTTGAGCTGCTTAATCTTTAAAAACATAAATATACAAAAATGCAAATAGACTAAATATATTTTAATATTATAAGGTATGCTAACCCCTCATATGAAATGTGATACTTGCCATCCCCAACACCCAAAACCCCAAGACTCAATCTGGATTTTGCCCGTCTTGCAGGGGGCCAACCCGTGACGCACAATGTGTACAAGTGCCCGTTTCGGGTTTTTGGGTGACAATCGGGCAGTGTATGGGCACATTGTAGGCTGAAAAGACCAGGAGGATTATCAACGAGCCTAGACTGAACGTCTGAAAGTGCCCATAAACGGCACAATTGTTGCCTAAAAACGGGCTCTCATACACATCGTGTGTCACAGGTCAGCCCCCGTGATCGCAGGTGTGTATGAGCCTTTAATGCAGGTTTTTAGTCTTCTTACTGGTGCAGCAGACTTTCACTACCATGAAGTATGACTGACTGCTGTTGACCAAACCGCCTCCTCTGTGCATGTTCAAGCTTGTGCATCTTTAAGAGGAGGTAGCTACCTAGGAAGAAGAGAACATAAATCCCCAGATTTATATCCAATAGACAGTTGTTCAGGCAAACAGGCCTTTGCTAAGCTGTGTCATTTGCCTTTTTCCATCTTTAAATCTGCATATTCCGTACCCCTTTCATACAGTCACACACTCTTGTCACAGCAGGCCTTTAGCAATTAGAAAAGGAGGTGATCTGAAAGAAAACGGACATGTCCTTGTTTAAATGTTGTTACAGACACAGCTTTTTGTGACAGCAAATAACGATTTATCTTTCAGCACTATCACCCTCACTCACCATCATACATATCAGTAAGTAACACAAACACCTTCCTGCTATATCTTATATTCATCTTTGCTCCAGACAAACAGTTTTAAATATTTCAGGACGTAAAGGCAAGAAAGTAATGACAACCTGTCATCATCAAAGGAGATACAAAGTCATCCTCATACTGAACTCATTGCTATGAGGAAAAGGGAAATATTTTTTTAAATGCTTCTATTTGATGTAATTCACTCCATATATTTTCCTTGTACACCTACCTGCTTGTGTTCTCATCTTCATCAGAATCAACAAAGCTGCTGGATTCCAGTTCACTGCTCATTACGGTGGAGGTGCTATCATACCCAGCCAGGTCCCGTATTCGGTCCTGCTTAGGGTGCCCATTGATCCTGGGAACTGCCAAGGAAAAAAACATGCAACAAAGAGTATGTTAGTGCACTATTCAGTCCTATTCAGATCCATTAAAATAGCAGCAGTGGGTTGAGAGCATTGGCAAAGGGATACAACTGTCACTGAGTGTGTACGGTTCTCCATCATGTCAGTGATATACAAGGCAGACAACATTAATAGGTTCCAGTGATATTAGCAATGTATTCATGCTGTTTGCTTTTGATTTTCTTTACTCATGAAAAATATACAGCACAAACAATGAAAATAATTTACTTAAAATCAAAGTAACAATTTCTGTCTGTTAATGTTAGAATAGAAGCGTCCAGACATATGGAAGACACAATATCCAAGCTACCTTGTACTAGACTGTAATTAATGTATATACTGTACAGGATGAGGAATGGCACTAATCTTTATGAGCAAACTCCCAAGAAGAATTATGCCTGGACATAACGTCTCAAAGCCTAAATTTAAAAAAATATTATTATTAAAAAAGGTTTGGTTCAACTTTTTTTCCACATTTCCATTAATTCCATCATGGTGTTGAAATGTGAACAGAAACAATATATTTTTAACACATCTATATTTTCTTGTATATGACTAGACCATTCTTGAAATAAGTGAGAAATGTGAAGGGCATTATGTTGACTTGTTATAATTATGTTGACTTGTTATACAGAGTTCACATAGTGACTTTAAGGTCCAGAGCCACTGGAACATGCTGATACACAATGCCATGGAAAAGTTATAAACCAATGATCATAATTTTAATTGTTTACTTACCCAAACAGGTATTTAAAGAGCAATTAGAAATGACAAATGTAATACTGTATATAGCGCTCAGCTGACTATTAGGATCCATGCCGGGTGCCAGATCAGAAGTTCCAAGACGAGGAGCCACATTCAAGAGTCTCCATATAATGATGAAGATTACTCAGATAATATGAAACCGCTGCCTGAAGATGATGCAGTAGTCAACCAACCCTGGGGAATTTAAGTTTTTTATTTTTTACCTTTAGCTCCTAAATTTTTGATGGGGCTAAGAAGATAGTGTCATCCTGCCCTGTAAACACTGTCCTGTACCCTGACTAGGCTGGCTACAGTCAGTCACTCAGATTTCCCATGGCCATGATATTGTAATGCTCTTAACTATCACTACAATCATACTTGAAAAATATCACTTTATGCACACTTTATGAATGTGAATGTCATGCAAACTGCCAGTTGGCCGCTTAAACCTTTTTACAAAAGAAACGGTTAATGACACACACTCATCTTACACCACCTGGAGCATGACCAAGACGATTGTACATCTCTGTCTTCTAGTGTCAGATTTCCAATGTCAATAAAAAGGGACATAGGTATTTCTTTGTTTCTCAGTTAAAGGCAATGCAAACTCATTACATCATGGGGTATGGCCTAACCCTTCAGCCTAATTTGACAGCCCTTGAAATATGCTAAAAATGTAGTCAGCATACCCATAAGGCTTCATACAATGTCCAGAAGATCAAATCCACACAATTTACTGAATTATCAGTATTTCTACAGTTGTTGCTTTCCTCGAAAGCTGCAAACATTGTTAATAATATATCAAACATTAAACTGCACATATTCTATTATTCATTAGAAACAGATACAGTAGTTGTATCTCTGAAAATAGGCAACATTTTCCAGATATTATTTGTTTACTTTAGAAGGTTTCTATTTTTTTCCAGTGTGAGTCAGTGACAAGATAATTATCTACACATGCTCGGGGCGTTCTCTAGCCCCGCTACTATCACTACTAAAACATAATTTGTTTTTTTCTCTAAAGTAGGCCATACATTGACCTGACATTACATTGATTTAACATGCAATCTGACATAACATCAGAAGTAGTGGCTGTTTAACCTTCCGATGTTCACAAGTTTTGCACCAATTATGATTTGTGATTGACATAATGGGCAGAATGTCAGTCACATGCCGTTTTCTAAAAGTCACGGTACATGAGGAGGTAAGTTTGCAGGGTATGTACAGATGTCAAATAACTGTCTTTGAAAGACAATTATCTAAAGATTTCTGTACAGACAGGCTACTCAGCAATGACAGAGCAACTTGCTCTATTTAAATATAGAGATTGGCCAGGTGATCGGCTTTGACCAATCATTCCTGACCAATTTATTGGTGCAAAGGACTGGACATGTTGATAAGAGCAATCATGCAATCTTCAATCAGACTTCAATAGGCTACTGGCATGTACACCATAAATTTCAACAGACAGATTACTGATCCGTACATCTATTGATCAAAAATATTGGCCAGAAATTGTCCTGTGTGTGCCAGGCCTTATGATATAGGGACAGTTAGCTGGAAGCCCACCAATTGCAGTGTATTAAGTCTAGTTCCATTGTAGCTGCATGTCCTGTCACATCCTGGATGTTTCACATTCCATTGCCTACTTTTCATTAGTTATTAATTTATTTTTTTGTTTATGATTTGCTTCTGGGTAAAAAAAGCATATTTACTGGTCAACATCATTCTGCTATATATTTTCATACAGGATTTAACAACAAAAAGCACAGAAAATGATATGCAGAATGTTCAATTATATCAAATGAAGACAGGGAACTTAATAAATAAAAGATTATTTGCCAAAAAGGATGCTGCAAGGTTTAGCACTGAGCAAAATTCACTTGTCTTATTATCTCCTCTCTGTGGTAAGACCTGCTATTCAAAGTACAAAGGATTCTGGGGGTGTACAAAGGTCAGACCATAACATTGTGTGTCCAGGTGGCTGTCTTCATATTGTTATAGGCTACCCTAAGTTCTTTCTACAACCTCCCAACCATGAAATACCAGAGCTCTAGATATCAGCACACTGGTTGAGTGCAAATACCACAACACTAAAAGCATTCACCTGGAAGGACTATTTCAGGATTATTTCACTTCAGTGATCTTCTTGCCCTATCCATTTCTTCAGTCAAAATGCTTAACATTTATTTAAAAAAAACAAACTGATGTCTTTTCGGTTATTTGTTCTGCGTAGTTTGTATCAGTCTTGTGTTCCAGTAACAGGAAGAAGTCTGGTATCTCACAGGAACTATGACAGGGTTGGGGTTATTAAAGTACAATTGCCAGAAATCCATGTGGTGTAACAAACACAGAAATGACTGGGGTACATAAGGTCTAACATACTAATAGGGAAGACAGTACAAAGCTGGTGCAGTACTGTCTCCACTGTGTTCTGTACATTAGTTAGTAGACCTGGTCCTGATATAGTTTATTAAAATACACTACACTGTGCTGTATATACTGGGCACTGAAGGTGTAATGCAAGAGTCTTGTTCAGCAACTACTTTTGGACCATCCTTGGTGCTCCTGTTAGGCAGTGCTGCTATTTTGTTATGTAGGGAGGTTTGGTATAGTGAGCAATATGGATAGAAAGCTTAGAGCTGTCATAGTCTATTTTCTATGTGCAGCAAAAAAAAAAAAACACAGCGTTTTACAGTGTATTTACTATAATTATTTTGAAATCATGTTGAGTTTCCAGACACAAATGTGTACAGACCAGATGGAAATGCAGGGAGATATAACTATCTTTGTGTTTTCTAGTGTGAGGCCAAGGCCACACTACAATGCACCAAATTGCGCACAAAATTGTGTGCACGATTCTCATGCGTTTTGCGTTTGCGCATGCAATTTTGCCTTCTTCTGTTATGGAAACGCATGCGTTAACGCCCTGTTGAATCCAGTATAAAGGTTTAATCAGTATTGTAAAGAGTCAAGCAAAGCTTATTAATGTATGCACAGCTGTCTTGCTTACTCACAAAGTAGTAGAAGTTATTTTGGAAAATGAAGGTCATCAGTAACATAAGTTGTGACCATTCATGGAACTTTTAGAGTGTAACTTAAGCCACCAGAGATGTATATAACTTGTCAGGATTCACAGACTGTAGTAGGAGTTGGAGGTGGACTTTAGTAAGAAGGAGGAGGTAAGCAGACATACACATACACTTTACACTACACACATGCTCTCTATACACACACACACACACAATAGACTAATTATGTTTAAAGTATATAGTTATAATTTGTAGGCTGTCCATACAATAAATCCTTATTTGATATATCACCTTGGTGAGTGTTATTATTAACCATAAGATAACTTACACGGAACTAAAGAAGTATTATTAAAAATACACATATGTTTATATTAGAGATCTGTAGAGCTTCTCTGTATATGTACATGAGATCAGTCCATTAGTGTATTTTTACACGCCCCAAAAATGGAGAACGCATGTGTTACCAAAACACGAACGGACGCCCAATTGCGCATCAGAAATCGCAGGAACTTTTGCGTTCCCGCAATTTCCATTTTAGTGAAAACCAGGGGCACAATTGTAAATGCAAAACGCGTGCGCAAACGTGTGAAAAGTGGGCTAGTGAGGTCTAGCCCTGAACAAGTGCTAACTTTTACACAGCCCTATCTGTTCTATATTTGTCTTATATCAATTGGGATAAGAGTATATGTTTAAATGGACAATCTTTTCCAACAATCCCCATCCCTTACTGAAACATAAAATGCAGACAGTTGTGAGATGGAGTTTTGTTATCTAAAGTTAAACGCAAGTTTTAAAATGCACCACTGAAATGCATGTTCTAAAGGGACATCATAGAGTAATTATATATGTGCCTATGGATTACCACTAATTAGGATGCCCAGCCAACAGCCCTCTTGTTATCACTTCAGGTATGTAATCCTTGACTATTTAAGTTCAGCAACGTGCAGACCCGTGGTTTGAATAAAATACATAATTCTGTTCTGTTCTTCCTCCATATAATGCATATTCAGTAGGGCACTATGCTTTTATTTCAGAATTCTATGATAAAAGTAGAAACGTTTGAATGCTCTGTATTTCCTATTATAAAAAGTATATGGGTCTAATTTATACTCTTGGGCTTATAAATATATCTGTAGTTCCAGCTAATAAGATAAATGTGTGAATATTACATAATTTTCATGGAAATTTTTCACTAGAAACCATTTCTTTCCCAATGCAAAAAGCAATATAATTTTCTACAATTATACAGAACGTACTATTAACAAGAGTCCAATTGTCTGATATTTGAATATATTTTCATCTATTCCCCTGAGAAACATTAAGTAAAAATTAAATAGTTTCACATTATAATTACATTCCTTACATGCAAAATGCTGCCATAACTTCTCTTTTTTTAGATAGTTAAAGCAGTACGGTGACAAAATTGTGCACTATCAAGACTCTTCTAATGGTTTCAAAGAAGCAGATTTCCTAGATTATACCTAAACCAGGCAAAATGAACTTTAGCTATGGGTTTAACACAGAACAAAAAAGGAACTTTTGTTCCCCCTCTATTTTGTCACAACTCTCTATTGGTGCTTCATAGATATAAACGAATACCTACAGGGAATCACACGAGGCTGGGCTTCTGGGTAACAACGAATGGGCTCCAGAGGCCATGGTAGTTGAGAATGTTTTTTTCTTCTTACGTGGCTGCATGTAGGAAATGTGTAGCGACGCTGCTGTCGCTGTAAGCGTCTCCTTCCAAAACATTCCAGGAATGATGAGGTAACCATGAATTCGTTCTAGTCAAATTGCTATTAATCCAAAACAATTACTGCTACTTTTATAAAAAGCAGCCAGCACTACCATGTTAAAAGGTAAACATGTCATAGAGTGATGAATAAATGAAGGCTGGCAGGTGATGCAATGTGGCGCACACGTGTTTTTCTCCGAATGGCTCTTTTTACATCAGATGATTGTTGATCTGCAATGATGTTGAAATAGGAAATATTGTTGATACTGATGCCAAATTTGATTATTTTACCGTCTTTCATTTTAGCATCTGCTAATTATATTATAACACTAATTATATTGTCATTTATGGACCATTTTTTTTCTTTAACAAGTGCAGAGAGCATTGTGTTACCTCATCAACAAAACTTATAGACCCATATCCTGCCCCATAATGCACAGGGTGAACATAGTAAAACAACCTGAGACAACATTATGAACTGCAAAAAGTTTAACTAGTCAGGGGGCTGCCTAATAAAAGTACAGCAGATACTGTGGACTATGATTATAATGCTAAATGAACCAATGAGTTAAAAAACACTGTTGTTAAACATGAAAACAACAGCTAGGCTTAATTAGTGGCTTAATCAACAACTGAGACCTTGAGAATATTAATTAGTTCACAGTGTCCTTTGATGTGGACATCATACTTCATAACAAACATTAAATGTGATGTAAATTAATGCTGCCAACTATGTTGCCTTCACAAATAGCAGGTTTGCAGGGAAACATGTAGAACACATCAGTGTTGTTACTAAAATATAGAAAATATAATTTCCTTATGTTAACCAAGCACATGTATTTTATCTGCTGTTCCAAAAAGATGTTGGATATAAGAATCCCATACTTACACAACTTGTAACGAATGTAACACAGCTAATCTGTTTCCTTCCTTCATCAAATAGTGTTATAGCTCAAACCTCACAGCCTTCAAGATACCTGCAGTCACTGCCCAAACACTTCCTCCACTGACACTGCAAAGACTTGCAGCCAACCACAGCAGGCTATGCTAATAGCATAAAGAACAGCTAAACAGAGCCCCAGGCAGAGAGTTGCTGAGAATGATAAATGGAGACATTAAATGAGGCTGTGTAGTATAGAAAGCAATGCTCCAATTGTTTCTTTGGAGGAAGGAGCAGTGTCAGTGATCTGTGATGGCCTTTCCTGCAACTTCTATTTAAGAGAGAGAGATACAACTTTCTCTTTGATGGCTGAAAAACATATGTTGCTGTCACTTTAATTACAGTATTGATCTTACAAAGCATTTTAACAAGTAGAAAAGTTTTCTCCTATTACCTCACATTGTTTTGAAAATTTTTATTTTTTGTTAAGACTCCATTTCGGACCCAACCAACTAATTAAAAGTATTTATAAAATTCTCTTTCATCTCCTTGTCTCCAGCTTTGTGTTTTGCTCTTTTACACACTGGGATCCTGTCTGCCAAAAAGATCTAGGGTTGTACATACTATATATATACATACTATACTCATCCTCCGAGAAAGGCTAATTGCTTCCTCTTAAAGGTAAATGATTCATTTTACATGTAGGTGTTATCTAACATGTATGTCCACATTAAAGTATAGGGTATTACTGTCTCCATATCTGCATGTATACAATAAAATACAAATTACCTTTTTGCATTTATTTGGATGAGACTGACCCACCTGAGTCACACACTCACATACACACCGGAAGAAAAAGCAGTAGGCTGCAATAGTTTCGTCTAGTGTAGGTTTTGCAACTCTGCCTCACTTGAGGATTTATTGCTTAAGTTTAACCAGTGCCCTGCCATTTTAGTTAGTGCACCCTCACATATAGACAGTGCTGTTACTGACTGCACAAGATGATCTGCAGAGAATGCACAAAAGTTAGATTATATACTGTAGCAAATGGGATTCTGGGAGGAAAACATTATAAGAAATAATTGCACAGAAATAACACCCTCAGTACAATCCAGAGCTATATAATGATAATAAATAAATAATGACAAAGAAATAATAACAAAGAAATAATAATGCACCAATGCACAGATGGCCCCATACAGTATGACAGTCTTGGTGCAAGTAAAAATATTTTAGTTGCATGTTTGTGATCATAAAAAACAAAGGCCCATGAAAAATGCTTACTGTATGCAAAGAAACAATGATACAATACAAGGCCCTGGAATAAGCATTAAAGCATTTCCTTAATCTGGATCATGCTTGAAGAAGTTTAAGTGCTTCGAGAGCCTGAATTTCCAAAAAAAGGTATAACACTATACACATGTAACTGTTATTTTGCCTGATGGGTGAACCCACACTCCCTGATTCATATTTACTTGCAAAAGACCACAAGAATACAAATCAGTTCTTAAGAAGAACAATTCTGGAAAAGCCTAAAGTCACTTTCAACAGCAAAGTTTTATCCAAAAGTAAATATTACATTTTGGGATCCTGGGTGCTCTAATGCTGATTTTTTTATATTTTTAGTTCTCCTTAAAAAAAACTGTTACAAATACAGATATAAATTCTGTGTGCATCAACGTATTACACCATATTATGTGTTGTAATCTCTTGGAATAGTATATACTGTACCACTGACAATCTCCTCTGACAATGAAAGGGTTAACTCCATTTCTGATTATTTGGTTTATTATTTCATTAGTTCCATTACAAACCACTAAAAGCTCTAGACCTTGGAGAGCATTAAGTGATATCGCTGCCTGGTTCTTGGACCCTCCACAGATTTTTTTTTTATAGACTTCACACTTTCTCTACAAGGTGAACATTGCTTTTAAATGTCTAGAATATTACACTGACCTGCTTTTACTCTTGACAGCACTCTGTGCTTTTATCAACATCTTCATATACTTAGTCACTCTCCCACTTTCAAGTGCATTAGAAGCTGATAACATGTTTTTTAAACCGCACTGGTAGCAATGAAATGGAAAAGGCAGGAAGTAGAATAAAGTGGATTAGAGTAAGGGCACAGGATTCCTGTCTGCAGCATGAAAATGCAACAGCATGCAAAGGTATGATGGTAAAATCAGTTTTTCCCATAAACATAGGGGCATATTTATAAAAGGGCAAATAGACAGAATGTATGCAAAGCTGTGTCATTTCACTGTGACAATATTTCTAAAGTTTGTCGTGCTGTGCTTTGTTATTGTGCTTTTCAGCACACTTCATAATGAACGTTATGGCAAATTGTCGCTTTGATAGTGGAAAAGAAAAAGAGCGACCTATTTGCATAATCCTCACATGGCATAAAGTCTGACATGGAAAATTTGAAATTTATTTTTGGGAACTTTAGTAAATACGCATACACACGCGCCATTTTTCCCCTTCGTCGCGGGTGTACATTGGGCTTGGGGGTAGGTCGGGGCTTGTGGGAATGGCAAACATCTGCAGGTGTGTACAAACCTTTATCCCTGCTACAACATAATTACCCCTTTCTTCTGCCCACTCCCTATCTCTATCACCCATATGACATACCAGCTTTATACAATTTTCTAACTAATAGGAATGAATTATTAGATCTTTTCATGTGACAATACTGAAGATATGACATTTTAATACAATCTAAAGCAGTCAGTGTACATTTGTTATCCCCTCACAATAACTTATCACACAGCCATTAATGTCTAAACCGCTGGCAACAAAAGTGAGATACATGCTTAAATAGTCCAGCACCTTTGCCGTCAGTTTATATAGCAAGGCAGTGGTCATCTTGGAGGTCTGTTTGGGGTCATTACCCTGTTGGAATACTGCCCTGTTGCCCAGTTCCCCAAGGGAGGGGATCATGCTCTGCTTCAGTATATCACAGTACATGTTGGCATTCATGGTTCCCTCAATCAACTATGGCTACCCAGTGCTGGCAGTACTCGTGCATCCCTGAACCATCACATTCCCACCACCGTAAGACACACTTGTCTTTGTACTCCTCACCTGGTTGCCGCTACACATGTTTGACACTATCTGGAATAAATACGTTTATCTTGGTCTCATCAGACCACAGGACATGGTTCCAGTAACCCAGACTAAGGGTCTGCTTGTCTTCAGCAAACTGTTTGCGGGCTTTCTTGTGCAGCATCTTTAGAATGTTCTGTCCCAAGTGGAACCTGTCCTGTTAAACCACTGTTAAACCACTGTGGACAGTCAGTGGCCAGGGTGTTTTCAATCTTCTTATAGCCTAGACCATCTTTATGTGGAGCAACAATTCTTTTTTTCAGATCCTTACTGTTTTCTGTACCATAAGTGCCATGTTCAACTTCTAGTGACTAGTATAAGAGAGTGTGGGAGCGATAACACCAAATCCCCATTCACACCTCAGAACTTGTAACACTAATGAGTCACATGACACCAGGGAGGGAAAATGGCCATGATTTGTACATTGTTCACTTAGGGGTGTACTAATATTTGTTGAAAGTTGCAGTTTTGAGAGGACAGCAAATTAACACTATACCAGCAGTTCTCAATGTTTATTTCTTTTTATTGAAATTTTAGAGTGACAGTTACAGACTGAGACCAGTAAACATTATTTATGGGTAAACACTCATTTATAAGTCCTTGAAATAAGTGTTCTGTGTCCACTTTTAAAAGCTGTTCTGTGAGACATGTTCCATATATTCCATTATATGTTTACTAGTTCAGCTTTTGTATGTTTTCACACCTGTACTCTTAATGCTGAACTCTTGTGAATATTATTTTATACAGTTAACATTATAAAATATTTAGCGAATATTTTAATAGAATTTGCCTTGTTTTTGTAAACTTGAGTAAAGTTACACTACATTTACTTTATTCAAATTATCATAGGCTAGAAAGTAAACAAGAACCCTATGGAGGATGGAAATAACACCCTCAGACCTGTGATCAAGACCCACCACTGAAATTGTGGTCAGAATTCCACACACCAAAGATACAATGTACAGTATAAACTTTTATGGAACCATCAACACATCAGTAGCACACAACATTTCGGGGGGGCTGCACCTGATGAAGGGGTAGGAGCCCCCCAAAACATTGTGTGCTACTGATGTGTTGATGATTCAATAAAAGTTTATAAATTTTATCTTTGTGTGAGATCTTCCATAAGTTTCTGACTGCATCAGATTAATTGTCCCTTTTGGGGTAAGGGTTGGATCTGCACCCACGTCTATGAATGTACATAGGGCATCTAAACCAAAGACTGCCTGAAACTGTAGGTCAACTCTAATATACATTCAGTACTCATTAAATATCTACAAACCCATAATCACATAATGACTGACTGGTCAGTATATTATTCACCTTTAATTTGACTTTGGTATTTATTTGATATGCTAATCGGTCAGATATGTTGTTTTTCCAGATATTAAATAAATACTGGATTTAGGTACTACCAGTTAGCTATTTGCTATTTCTCTGTACACTGTTTCTGCATTCCTAGTGCCTGATGTAGCTGCTGTAGGGCATTCTATGAAACATAGAGCATAGATGTAATTTGCATCCACCCACTGCTAAAAGAAAGGAAAACGGAATGTTTCACTGTCAGTCATAATTTCAAAGGGGCCTGGGAACCCACAGAATTGCAAGAAAATTCATGTAGCTAGTCATGAAACCAAGCATTTTAGCATAATTTACAACATCTTTACTCAAAGACAACCTGGACAAAACAGCCACAAGGTACAGGACTGTACAGTAAAGTGTGCCACTGAAATTTATTGGCTGGATTTACAGAACGAATAATACAGAAAGAATAAAGTACAAAGTGTGGGTGAAATCTCATAACTTATAGACAGACTGTTCCTGCAAATAACCCATGAACAATCAATAAATGAGCAAGGAAACCATATGGATGCTTTTGCCAGGTTGTGTGTTTTTTTTTTTTTTGCAATAGCCCAAAAACATTGAAACCCCTAAATTACACCAATTAAACCAAAGCTACAGGTTGAGCATACGCCTGAATGGGTGTGGGTTTATAGTAGATCATTATTATAAGTACTGCATATTATTAAAGCTCCAAATATAGACAAAATTCAGCCATACATATAGGATTTTAGACTGTTGCTGTCATAGTGATCAACGAGGACATATCTTTTGACACTATCCATTCATTTCATTCTTCTCTTATTACGCTGGTAAAGAGGTCATTACATTTGTATACTTTGTATACACAACAGCTGTGGTCAGTACACTTTTTTCTATCTGAAACATCTGGAAACAATGCCCCCCACACATCTCTTCAGCTGTGTTCTACCATCATGAAGACACTTGATAAGGTCCAATTAGCATGGAATGTATGGTAGCTTTTCATCTTCTGGAAACACCTAATCATTTAATCAAAACATGCTTGTTTTGCTAACCAGCTAAATGCGTGTGGAGTTCATGGAAGCTATTTAGGATGATAAATTCTCCAGGAATAGGCAGGTTGTTGAATAAAACCTTGACCTTTGTAGACACTATCTTAGAATTTCACTGGATAAGTGATATAAGGAAAATGTAAGGTAGGACGAATCTGTTACTTTATTCCCTTTGCAAAGAATGTCAGGTAGGACGACTCTGTTAATTTATTCCCTTTGCAGAGAATACTCATGGACAATTATGATGCACAGCAACTCACTTTGCCCATAAACATTACTTGGCATGCTGGACTTTTGGCCAACCAAATGAGATCTCGTGAACAACATTGCTCATGTGGGTGGCATACATTACCCAGAAGGCTTTTCATTTAAGAGACTGAACTTTGGGAACCAACGCCAAATACTGTTTCTTTAATTTCTTTAAGTTATGACTGCAAATCTCTCAATAGGAATATAAAAATTGTGTTTAGAATGTTCAAGGTATGGGCTTTGCTTCCTTCCCAATATGAAAATCTGGGATGATATCCATGTTTCCACAACAGTCTTTTCTAGGAATGACACATCATGTGTTGGGCTTTCAAACCATGATGCGATGTGGAAAATCAACTGAACTAGCTATCATTTCTTCTTGAAGAAACAATAATTTGGGGGCTTATTTAGGAAGAGGTGCAAAAATGTACACAAGCTGTAAATTTGCCTAAACCAATTTAGATGTTACCTTTTTACTGGTCTACTACAGTTAGAAAACATTTGACAGCATCTGATTGGCTGCAGATTAAAAACACGGGCAAAATTTTGCCCCTCTTATAAAATAAGCCCAATTATGTCAGGATTGTCATTAGTAATGATATGAATTAAAACCATAGCATTTTGAACAAATTAGTAAGGAAATTGATATTTGGGGTTGGATACAATAATGCATTATAGCTACAGTGATTGCTCTTCTATATACAATTCTTACATCTTGCATCCAAATTATAGTAAAAAATAAAGCTATAGTTTCCCCCTCCTGTCTAATTGAGAGAAAACATTTACTAAGGTAAACTAAGGGGTCGAATTAATGCCAAACCCATGCTACCCGATGTACTATCATGTTAGTGTGGGTTTTGAGTGCTGGCCACGCCATTTTCAAAACGTTTTGTAAATAGAGCAGCATTGCCTATATAGAAAAGGCTAGGTTAAGATTTGCACATCTTAATGCCTTTTCTATGGAGGCATATGGTGCGATGCCAGAAAAACACGGATGTCTTACCTGACCAGGATCCTGCGATGCAGAAAGTCTCATGAAGGAGTTTAAAGCATTGCGGGATCACAGTCAGGTAAGACGTCCAATTTTTTTTTTTTTTTTTTTGCTGCATCGCCCCGTAAATGTAGAAACGATGTGGCTAATTTAATAAGAGGTGCAATATTATACAGCCCGGGCAAATTTTTGCACCTCTTAAATAAGCATGTGTATTTAGCTACACAGCTAAACTAGTAGGAAAAGGACAACTGGTAATTTGCTACTTACTTATCTATAAACAGCATGAACAGAATGAAGTTTTCCTCTCAATGAAAACCCCCAAAACATTGTTTCATGGTTATAAAGAAAAATTGGCAGATCAAAGATCAACTGAACAATGGTTGCTATGGCTTACTGAACTGGGGCAAATTGTACTTGTATTACTAAAGCACCTTTCCAGTATTTCTACATGCCCTTATCCCTAATATGTTTCACTGGTAAAGGCAAAATGATCTCATCAATTCACACTATCCTTCTTGAGAGAAGAGCAGAAGGGTTTATCCCAAGAGGATTGAAAATTGAGAAGTGTAAAATGAAATGGGAATTGAAATGGAAGAAATATCATGAACTGAATGGTAACCACCATCTGCTTAAATATTTTCTTCAGGAAACAGATGCTTTAGGAATTAGATCTTTAGTATAGTATTTTTTAGATATTTTATTAAAGGTATACCTTGGGCACTTTTTTGATTTACTATATTCATTTCCATCTGTTCCTGTCACAAAGAGCAACAATCACACATGCTTATGACCTATCAGTGTACTGTTGCCTATTCAGAAAGGTAAACTGCTTTAGTCTGTGTACAGCTGAAGGTGAGGTGGGCTAAAAGGAGCAAAAATCCCTCCACAGAACATAAAAATAGAACACAGCTTTCTTATAACAGAAAGTATCTTGCAGTCTCATGCTATATGAATAGCATTACCCACAAAATCTAAGAAACAAGGAGTCATTTCTCACTCCTAGTTATCCCAGAGTAAGGGGCAGAGATATGCAAAATTTCTCCTCGATGTCCTATGGCTAAAACATGTGACCAGAACCGATGACTTATTAAGATGCAATACAACCTATGGTACAGAGCCATTAATCTGACCTGCAGACATGACATGTTTCGATCTTGTTTGTTCTCATCAGTGCAAGATACAGATATAGCTGCATGGTATATTGTGCTCCCAAGTCCTACCCCATAGAGCCATGAATCTGTATATAGCACTGACGAGATCTAGCAAGATCAAGACATGTCTGCAGGTCAGATGGATGGCTGAGAAAATTATGAAGATAAACAGACTGACAGATACAGTAAATGGAAAGGCACTAATTATTAACTCCAGCAGTGTAATGTCACTACATGTGGCATTGTACGTTGTGCAATAGTCAAGATTCCTCCCAGTAGTAATGTGATGAGCCTATTCGGCTTATAAGAACTTCAACCACCTTCAGTTTCCTGAATGCAGCACCTGTCCTGACCAGCACCTGACCTGTCCTGTGCATTTTTTATAGACTTGGGTTTGAGTCAGTTGCAGAATGAAAATTCCTCTTCCTTTTTTCCCATTAATTAACATTCCTTTATGTAAGTTAAACTACCCATGGTGCCAGTTGGGGTTTACTCTGTTTCCTGGATGAAGGGAACTTGGTACACATGCACACAGACCTAATAATCAATAAACTGGTAGGCAGTCTGCTGGTCGTTAATGTGTTAGCCTACGGAAGGCCACGTAATGTCTGTAATTTACTAAACTGCTTGACAGTTTGAATTGGTTGGGTGGGAAAAATCGTCTGTGTCAGCAAAATCATCGCCCGACCCGACCAAAAGATTACAGTCCCAAAACATTGTCCTTAGTGTCTTTATTTCTTTGTCTATTTCTTTGTCTATGTAACTGCATCTCTGTATCTGAACAGCTTTTGAATCTCATTTTGAATTTTTTTGTTAGTTTTACACTGAATGTTACAATGTGTCTCCATGAACTCTAACTAACCTGACTATAAACAGAAATATACATATGTACAAACATGCTAAGATTGCTTATCAAAAATGTACCGTGCAGGTCGGTGCAGAATCTATGCACCACCCTAAAGGGGAATGCTGTCATTTACACAACAGTTTGTATGTGTCCAGACTATCAAATGAGAAATAAAGATGTCTGCAGGCTGGATAAATTTTACCTTTAATGAACAAAATCAACATTTTTCCTTTTCATATCAACATTTATAAATAAATTAGAGCTGCCGTGTCATTTGGCTCCATGATGATCCTGTTCAATTTCAGCCCTTATATAGCAAATTCCACACATACGTAAAATGAAAACGTTCTGGGCAAGAAGGAATTTTCACCTCTGGAACCTGTAGGCACTAAAGCCTGGTGCCCTTAGCCCCACCCCTAAATAGAGACCACTCCCCCAAACCACTCCACCACCACAACCATTTTTTCAGCTGCCCCAGACATGTGCCTAGTGTGCCTAATGGTAAATACGGTCCTGGTTACAAGGTTTAGTATGCGCACAATGTGGAAAACACCAAGCAGCTACCAAGGTAAGTAACTTTTAAACTCTTCACTTTTGCTGTCTTGTAAACTCAAAAGGTTAAGATTTTAAGCTTCATTCCCATTTAACAAAGTATAGCTCTCCAAAGACCAAGAAAATTGCTTGTAAGAATTAGACAGCTTTTGTACGACCAGTTCAAAACTGTAAACAAATTTTTCAAAGTAGCATTATTATATTACTCTGACACATTCCACTATAGGCAATTAAAGCTTTCAAACAAGATAGTACAAAGAGCCACTTTGGAGTTCGCACAATCCATCAAAAGTATAAAAAAACAAAACCCTTGTCTATCATCTTTTTCTCAGTTTCCTTCGGCCAAAAATCTGCTAGCACCGACCTTCCTGCTATCAGTATAGCACTTAAAATGGTTGTGAACTATGCTACCTGTCAACATGATTGCTTTGAATCATCAGCAATATCAGTTATAACAGCAACAGAACTTCTTGTTAAGTTCAACACAATCTATTAATACTTGAAAGGTAAAAGCTGGTAGCTGCGCTGTCCTCCTCTCACCCAAAAAAATAGATAAAACCAAGTAAATAGTATTACTATCTTATCAATACAATAAGTAGATACAAACCATATAATAAATGTAATAAAAAGACTTACGTGTTCCAAGGATGCAAGTCAAAACACAGCTTTATTCTTTCATAGACAAAAACAATACTTTCAATGAAAACATTACATAAAATATGTAAGGAAAAAATGCAATGTGCATATTGCAAGGTATGGGCTAAAAAGTAGGGGAATCCTCTTCAATTCCTTCTCCTATTTTGCTATAGTTATATAACCTTCTAGGATATAGGACCTATCGAATGGCATTGAGTGTGCTACCTTACTGTCTTATGCTTGTACCAACGCGTTTCGCTATCTCTATTATAGCTTTCTCAAGGGTGTATTAAGGATCAACACATAACAATCTATTAATAAACAAGTAAAAAAAAATGTTACTATATTAATAATTAAATATGGCCCAAAACCAACCTTTACCACAAAACCTCTGGTTACACAAAAGTTTGCCGATTTCAAAAAATCCCCAAACCTTTCATTTTCAATAGCATTATACCCTGTGTGATACTTAAATTCCCTGACTATTAAAACTGTGGGGAGAGACATAAGGGAAATGTTATAAAGAGCACTATACAAAATAAAAAAAGAAAAAAAAGAAGCCATCCCACCCAATAAAAGGTTAACATGGGTTTTGCATTGTTTTTAAGGGGCCAGGGCTGTTTCCAAAACTTACTGGAAAGAGCATGGTGTTTCTGATTCAATAAACTTTTGTGTTACTATTTAGTGTGAAATTTAACGCAAATTTAGCGAGTTAGGAGGGTAAGTGTTGATCGCAAGTTAAATACAAGATTGCAGAGAATTAAAGTCTCATACACACGTGTGATCACTGGGGCCGACCCGCGGGGCACGATGTGTATGAGCATCCGTTTTGCCCGACAATTGTGTCGTGTATGGGCACTTTGTCTGCTGAAATGGACGTTTGGTTGGGGCTCGTTGATGATATACTCAGTGGATCAGGCAACGAGCCCAAATGATAGTTTGTTTCAGCAGACAAAGTGTCCATACACAGCACCATTGTCAGCCGAAACGAAACAGGGGCTTATATACATTCAGGGTTATTCAATAAAAGTTCTTATGGTTAAAAATGGTGCTAATTTTGCACCAACCAATCAGATGTTAGCTTTCAAATGGTAAATAATATCTGATTGGCTGGGGCAAAATTAGCACCATTTTTAACCATAAGAACTTTTATTGAATCTCCCTGATTGTGTGTTGCGGGTTGGCCCCTGCGTTCACACGTGTGTTTTTTAAGCCCCTATAGGTCTTTTATATGAAGGGAGTATTTGCAGTGTTTGATATTTTTGTTGCCATTTAAGTTCATATTAATACACAATTTAAGACAATTTAAGGGACAATTATATTCCCCTCCCCTTGCTCATTCATTTCCACACATTAAAAATACCCGGGTGAGGACCTAAACCTAAGCTAAGTCCTCATCCATGGGTAGTTTAACAATCAGCTGTTAAACTATTATGAAGTTTCTCTCTCCTATCCGCCCCTCTGCTACTGTCAGTGACAGTCCGTGATCTGGCCAATGGCAAGACACACTTCTTTGCAGAGTGAGCCTTCTCATTGGCTATATCGCAGAATGTGGACTGCAGAGACAAGCAGGGAGAAGACCAGAATGGCAAGAAAGTAAGTATAACAAAGTAAAAACTGATAGCGGTTGATAGGTTCATTGAACGTTTAAACAGTGATATATAGTGATATATAGAATATATCGTATAAACTCAAGTATAAACCGAGCTTTTTAGGTTTTAAAAATACCTTTAAAACCTGTCCTCGGTTTATACTTGGGTCAAATGAATAGGAGAAGTGGAGAATAGAAGTACTGGTAGCCTACCTGTAGCAGACCATTAAGCAATGCAGCGAGGAAACCTGGAGCAGTCAGAGGATCGGAGCAGTCAGAGGCACAGGTAGTACATGCAAGCACGGCACGTTGGGGACGTAAGTTATGCATGTCCCGCACTTACCACTTACGCAGTGCCTCCTGACTGCACCGGACTGAAAACTGATGCCCTTGGCAGCCCCGTTGCTCAGGCGGATCCACTCCGCGTAGAAGCTGATGGTGGGTGGTATAGGACCGTGGTCTTCCCGGTCGAATCCAAGTCCAGCATGACAATGTGCAGAGACTGGAAGGAGGGGATGTTCCCCAAGGTGGGACTAGATTGGGTTTAGCAGCAGCAGAGTCTGTCAGCCCTCTTCAGCCTACAGTAAGGAAAATCTTATGTATGGGGGGTTTAGGGGTGGGTTAGTACCATAAATCTGTGCAGTGGAGAAGGGGTTGGGGTAAGTTGGGACACTGTGAATAAAGGCATAGTTTACAAACATCTGGAGTGCCATAGAATAGTTGGTTACTGCATTCTGCAATTTTTATGGTACCAAATATTGAACATTAGTGTTCATATTTTCTACCCTCGGTTTATACTCGAGTCAATAATTTTTACTCCTTCTTAAGGTAAAAATATGCACCACTGTTTATTCTCAGTCGGTTTATACTCGAGTATATACGGTAGTTATTTTAACTAATTTCAGAGTCTGCCAACAAATAAAAATTAACCATTTAGTGTTTTATTATTATGATATACATTTTCTATTAGATATGTTTTTTACTGTAAATGTTGAATACATAGTGGGGAAAAAATACTTTACCATCATTATGTGTTTCTCTGTTTTTTCTTCTGTGTCGATCTCTTCTGTGGCTAACAACAGAGTCTGTGCCAGTCTCATTATCTAGTCCGTCTTGGCTACTACCAGCATTGGGGCTGAAATGTAAGGAAACATTCATGGATCATGGCAAAGCAGTAGGACTGAGCACACTAAATTAAAAGGCAAAAAAAATGGTCAATTGTCAGTTTCCTGCCCACAACCAATATATTTTCACTTTATTACCTGCATTACTAACCAGGTGTTTAACAATATTTATTGTCCTCATTCTGGAAGAGTAAGCTGGCCCCTCCGTCCATGCAGTAAATCAAGGCTGCGATTGCATCATAGCCAATTATTGAATGCTGTTTCCCCTGCTGCCTCCTCTGCACATACTCAAGCATATTATAAGCAGATAATTTTGCCAGAAAGGAATATAACTTTAAACTAAATATCTGGTTACAAACGCATTAAATGTACTGGGAAAAATAGCAGTTGGGGTTGCGGGCAGATAACTAGTCCCCAGTTTTTTGTTTTAAGGGTAGACATGCCATTTAAATAATACAGCCCTTACCATACTATCAGTTTAAATTGGTGCTAATTTTGCCCCAACCAATCAGATGTTAGCTTTCAAATGTTAAATAAGATCTGATTGGTTGGGGCTGCCAACCTGCTTATTTCCTCAAATAGTATGTGTTTTTTTGCTTTAAAGGACAACTCCACCCCCATAAGAACATCTTTTAGAAAGAATGGCCTCTTTAAAATATGTTGATATATCATAGTTTGTCCTATGAATTCATTACTGTATGCCTGCTATGCTTCTGGAGGCCTCATGGACACTGAGCAATTTAGAAACCTGTACTGAGCCTTTACTGAGCCTGGGCATGCTCAGAAGAGGCAGACAGAGAATTAACATTCAGTCATTGGCTGTGATTTCAACTGTCAAATCCATAACTGACAGTTGCTAGATTTCAACTGTCAAATCCATAACTGACAGTTGCTAACTGGAAGAACTTGGAAGCAGAAACAGGGGAAACAGGACATTGTGCAGGATTTCAGGTTAGACTTATATATTTCAGATTTCAAACTATTACCGTTTAGGGTTTTGGAGGGTGATTTACCTGTATGTAAGTTTTCATTTTGGGACTGGACTTGTCCTTTAAACTAAACTTTTTTCACAGTTTCTTAGTGGAATTAATATGGGGGATTTTACAAAGAGACTTAATCACAAATTTCCCATCTTAAAGTCACCATAACCCATTTACAAAGCCACTGCAAGCAAATATCAAGTTTGCAGTTGCAGCTTTATTTTTGCCTTCTTTGCTAAAGGTCGGTCACCCCCTTTCCTTTATATAAACAATTTCATGGTACTTTGATACTCTGTATCTTTCATTTAAACTGGAGACATACTGTAACCCCCAGGACAAGTACAGGCAGGGAAATTTGAGATTTTGCAAGGCAAAAGTTTCCATCCTCCCTCAGGATTGCCACCTTACCCTTTAAGAAAATACATCCTGTATGGCTTCACTGAAATCAATACAGCATGCATCATGCATTTTTAACTGGTTTTATTTATTTACTCAAAAAGATGGAAAAATATACAAAGGCATATACAGACAGTAACTTTTGTTCAAAATCTGACCAGTCTTGGACACTCCCAAAGGTGATACCATAAGTCAGCAGGGGAGTGTTGACATTTGGGACAAAAATGAGAGGGGTCCTTTGGGTTAGTCTCTAGGTAGACTTGATGGAGGATATACTTATTTGGTGCTGATGGGGTCAACTGTAGATGAGTTTTGCATCATGCATTTAATGGAAATGCTAACCACCATTTTGCTATGCAGATTTCATATGTGTTTGGGTTTTTAAAGTGCCTGATGCATGAGGTGGGTTAGAATGGGAGGTAGGAGATGGATCTTCCTGGAAACGATTTCAGCTTTTTAACAGTTTTTACCAGTTTAGTATCCCTTATTATAAGGAGCATCTGCAGTGGAGAGAGTATTGCTCTCTTTTGCCCCCGCTCTGCAATGTCCTGAGGTGATTGTGCCTCCCGGGACATTGCATGATGTAATGTGGCACAATTGCTTTGGTACATTGCTTATGGCAACCACCATAAATATAATCTTAAATTCACACAAGACCTTTGATAAATCACCTTTAAGAGTTAACATGGCTTTATGGAGTCCTTACTGCAGTCCCTTTGGGAAGTTGGTGAAAGACACTGATGCAAAACATATGCAAAACATATAATAAAATCAATTGAAATACATTCATGCAAATTTGATTCTATTTGTATATATAAACATTTTAGAAATGTGTTCACTAATAGATTGTCCAGAGTAGCAGATCGGTGCCTTTATCTTATCTACATTATCTCAACAATTTAGGGCCCCCCAAGTTTCTTACTGAAAGGAAGGTGGACGTGAGTCTCCGATACCCCCAGTTCTCTCCACAGGGGGAGGAAGTTCTGTGCGACTTTCAGTGCTTTGAGATCCACCGTCTGAGTGGGAGCTTTCTGCTAACACCAGCTGAAGGAAAATAAGAAACAATATCTCATGACTCATTCTAAATTAACAGTGAGACACAACAATGATCTGAAAGTTTTAACTAATCTTACTGCACAAGGTAGCTCATTACCCTATTCTGCCTTCTTCTCTCTTTGCTAGGGTTTCCAGATCCCCTGCTGATTGTAGGATGCTCTTAATTAATGCAGTTAGCAGGGCTGCACTGATTGCATTAAAACTGCATTACTGCTGACACAGCCTTGCTACATGTGATTTTAATAGGTGTCCTCTGATTTTTCACTGATCTGGAAACCCTACTCTTTGCTAAAGTGGGCTTAAGGAAGGAGGAGGGGCCTAACTACCAGGGGAGCAGCCGTAGGGGGGCCCGTAAGCCAAGGAGGCCCCATCTTCTTATTTTTCCAGGACAGATATTGCTTCCTCTGAAAATAACCACCGTGGAAGAAGCATGGATACTGGCCCCATCATAGTTTTGCAGGGGCTCCCGGTGATTCCTAGTTACAACACTGAACAAATTTTTTTTCCTAGGCCTCAATATAATATGAAGATATTTTTTCAGATCTTCTATGTTTTGCTTATCACATGAAATAACTAGTAAATCCATGTCCAGGTCCCTTTACGTGTGCTCCTGTTAGATCCATTTTCCTAACAATAATAACTATTCATGCATTTCCATTTTTATTACTGGAAATGAGAACATGGATTGCACCAAAAAACCTGGACAGCTTTCTGTGCTACATACAAAATATTATGTTGCATAATCCAAACCAAAGATTTGTGTAAATCTGTAGACCTGGGTAAAGTCAATAAAATCCTATCATGCTCTGGTCACCAACACTCATTCCTTTCTCCAGTTTTGGGTATTCTCTGAGTGCTTAACCTAGTCCTAGTTAGTGTGTGATATACTGCCCAATTAACTACACTGTAGCTCCAAATGCCAAGAGTTATTTTGTCCTGTAGTTTTTCTTCAATGTGGCTCATGCTACCCTTTCACAGCATGTGTTTTATCCCACAGTATAAGATTTTCTATCTGTCTCCTATACAGTGACTATTTATTAAGGAACTTACCCATGATACCACTCTACCATTAAAACAAGGGAGCTTGGCATTGTCATCTGAGATTTCTTCTTTTACCACGCTGAAAAACAAAACAAGGCAAATATGTTATAAACAATCACAGCCTTTAAATATCCAACAGTTCATATAAGCTCCACATGTCAGATGCTTTCAATACACACCCATTATATTAGATTCAAAATGCAATGTAGATTAGATCTTAATAAAGGACAGTCCAGCAATACCACAAGGTATTCCAGCCTGGGCCATTCATTATTAGAGAATAATGTTGATTGCAAATTGATTGGTCCAGGCATTTGTCAGCCAATGAATGACTGCTGCTGTGCATGAGTAAGTATGTAAGTAAGTGGCAAAAACTGGCAAAGAGGACAGTGAACTGCAGGCTAAATATCCCCAGATATTGTGTGTATGCGTATATATTATTATTATTATGGATTTATATAGCACCAGCATCTTCCATGCTGCTTTACAATTACATGTATACATTCACATCAGGACCTGCCCTGAAGAGCTTACAATCTAAGCACATTTATTTGACACATACAACGTATCAGTATGTCTTTATGATTGCGGGGGAAACCGGAGTGCCCGTAAGAAATATATATAAAACTGCAAATATATGTCTGCAGCAGCACTCCTCCTAATTCATATTGGGTTTTCTTTATTGAGTAACAAGGCAGGGGCAGGTAAAAGTACATAGCATTACTTTCTGCACCAAGTAAAGATCCTGGACATGTCATTGATGTCTTCTACTCAATAAAGCTGGACAAAGCTCAAGCTAATGTATACAAAAAAGCCCTGTCACAGTGGAAAGGTATTGCTTAATCATAGTGCACTATTCGTTATTGCTTAAATGAATGCCTCTATGCAGTTTGCAATCACAATTTACATTTGGTTAAGATGATCATATTTCAGGTTGAGATGTAGAGCAGCAATATTTTGAAATGAACAATGACTTTTCATTGGGGGTGTACAATATAGGTGAGTGGGCGATACTTATTCTCATGTAAAAACCTGTGGGCTAGTGGGCGGCCTGCGACAATGTAGATAAAACCACTCCAAGGTAGCCAAACCAATTAATTACCTATCACATACAGCACTGTTACCTCTAAGCAGTGCTCTTGCACTTGTGCATACAATTCATAATATTATATACCGTATTTTTCGCCATATAAGACGCACTTTTTCTTCCCCAAAACTGGGGGGAAAAAGTGGGTGCGTCTTATACGGCAAATTTCTATCTGGGCATATGTGCACCCGTGCCCGGAACCCCAGATGGCCTGCAGCCGTCTACTCACTGTTCTCTCCGTCCACACTGTTCTCCCGCGGAGTGTCTGAGAGGCGGATCCTGCTGCTCTGTGTCCTGTGCTGCACGCTCTCTACCTGTGTCGTGCTGCCGGTCACGCCCCTATGACAGTGGAGACGGGGGCCGTGCTGTAGGTAAGATGTCTGTCACACGCTGCAGCAGACATCACACTACTATTAATCACCGCACATACACCGTCACTGATATGCAGAACTGGTTCTACTCCCCATAGAAGATCCATTCTTTTTTTGTCTGATATCATACTGGTCCATACCATAGGAGTGCACAATATCTACTGTATAACACACCACCCAACACCATATTTTATAGCAGGGGTGCACATAAACTTTTTGAGTGAGCTACCATACTCAGATGAGTACCAGGATGGTGTGTGTACTCACCCTGTACGTTTGAACCCACAGATCTCTCAATAGTGCAAAACCTGAAATTTTCTGGGTTAGTAACTACCGTAACCAGCACGTCTCTTTCTTAGCTGGCTGTGCGAGTACCCTCGCCACCATGTGCCATTCCCGGGTACATTGTGGGTCACATGACTGGGGGCCAGTGTTCTGACGAATTGTCCTACTTTGTCGAGATGTCATCTCAACAAAGTACGACAATTCGTCAGAACACCGGCATAACGTTTTGTGGTGCTTATTGCAGGCCTATTTGTATTGGTGTGCTGCAGACTGAATTTGTGGCATGTTTTTTCATTTTTGCATTTCTTGCAGAAAATTACGGTACTGTTACGTACATCCTTTACAAGATGTTCTAACCAGAAGAGACTAGCATTAAAGCTGCTTTCAAGCTGGAAGTATTAAATTTGCTAAGGAGCATGGAAACAGAGCAGCGGAGAGACACTTCGGGCCACCTCCAACTGAGAAATAATTAGAGAGTGGAGGAAACAGGAGGACCAGCTCGAAAGTTGGGTAAAACAAACACAATTTATGTAGACCAACTGCAAATTGGCCAGAGTTAGAGGTAGAAGTGAAGGATGGATCACACGTCACCGCAAAATGGAATTTCTGTCTCACTAAAATGAAATCAATGAGGCCAAACGCATTGGTGTGGAGAAAGGCATTCAGGATTTTACTGGATCACCATCGTGGTGTTATAGATTTATGAAGAGATCTGGCCTTTCTATGCGCACCAAAACCAGAATTGCGCAAAAATGCCAAAGGAATATGAATCCAAGATTCTGGCTTTTCATATGTTTGTTATTGATGCGAGGAAGAAGAATAACTTTGAAATTAGCCAGATTGGGAACATGGATGAGTCCCACTAACGTTTGACGTGCCATCTAACAGAACCGTAGATAGCAAAGGAGCCAAATCCATAACCATAAAATCTCAGGGCATGAGAAAACCCACTACAACTGTGGTGCTGTCCTGCTGTGGCAGATGGTACCAAACTGCCTCCGATGTTGATCTTTAAAAGGAAAACATTGCCAAAAGAAAAATTCCATGGGGAGTCGTCGTGCATGTTCATGATAAAGGGTGGATAGAAAATGGCATGAGGCTGTGGATTGACAAAGTGTGGTCGAAACGTCCTGGCGGGGCTTCTCAAGAAATCTCCCTTGTTGGTGCTTGACCATTCAGAGCGCACATACGGAAACTACTAAAAAGTACTTTAAAGAAGTTAAGACCCAAATAGCTGTTATTCCTGGTGGTCTTACCAGCCAGCTGCAACCTCTGGATGTTGCCATTAACAAACCGTTCAAAGTTCTGATGCGAGAGGAGTGAACACCTGATGGCAGCTGGAACCATGATCTGACTCCTACTGGGCGGATGAAGAGCCCCACGATCACACAAGTGTGCCCCTATGACAGTGGAGACGGGGGCCGTGCTGTAGGTAAGATGTCTGTCACACGCTGCAGCAGACATCACACTACTATTATACCGCAACATACACCGTCACTGATATGCAGAACTGGTTCTACTCCCCATAGAAGATCCATTCATTTTTTTGTCTGATATCATATACTGGTATCATACCATAGGAGTGCACAATATCTACTGTATAACACACATCCCAACACCATATTTATAGACAGGGGTGCACATAAACTTTTTGAGTGAGCTACCATATTTAGATGAGTACCAGGAGATGGTGTGTGGTACTCACCCTGTACAGTTTGAACCCAGAGATCTCTCAATAGTGCAAAACCTGAAATTTTCTGGGTTAGTAACTACCGTAACCAGCACGTCTCTTTCTTAGCTGGCTGTGCGAGTACCCTCGCCACCATGTGCCAGTCCCGGGTACCATTGTAGGGTCACATGACTGGGGAGGCCAGTGTTCTGACGAATTGTCCTACTTTGTCGAGATGTCATCTCAACAAAGTACGACAATTCGTCAGAACACCGGCATAACGTTTTGTGGTGCTTTATTGCAGGCCTATTTGTATGTGTGTGCTGCAGACTGAATTTGTGGCATGTTTTTTCATTTTTGCATTTCTTGCAGAAAATTACGGTACTGTTACCGTACATCCTTTACAAGATGTCTAACCAGAAGAGACTAGCATATAAAGCTGCTTTCAAGCTGGAAGTAATTAAATTTGCTAAGGAGCATGGAAACAGAGCAGCGGAGAGACACTTCGGGCCACCTCCAACTGAGAAAATAATTAGAGAGTGGAGGAAACAGGAGGACCAGCTCGAAAGTTGGGTAAAAACAAACACAATTTATGTAGACCAACTGCAAATTGGCCAGAGTTAGAGGTAGAAGTGAAGGAGTGGATCACACGTCACCGGCAAAATGGAATTTCTGTCTCAACTAAAATGATAATCAATGAGGCCAAACGCATTGGTGTGGAGAAAGGCATTCAGGATTTTACTGGATCACCATCGTGGTGTTATAGATTTATGAAGAGATCTGGCCTTTCTATGCGCACCAAAACCAGAATTGCGCAAAAAATGCCAAAGGAATATGAATCCAAGATTCTGGCTTTTCATATGTTTGTTATTGATGCGAGGAAGAAGAATAACTTTGAAATTAGCCAGATTGGGAACATGGATGAAGTCCCACTAACGTTTGACGTGCCATCTAACAGAACCGTAGATAGCAAAGGAGCCAAATCCATAACCATAAAAATCTCAGGGCATGAGAAAACCCACTACACTGTTGTGCTGTCCTGCTGTGCAGATGGTACCAAACTGCCTCCGATGTTGATCTTTAAAAGGAAAACATTGCCAAAAGAAAAAATTCCATGGGGAGTCGTCGTGCATGTTCATGATAAAGGGTGGATGGATGAAAATGGCATGAGGCTGTGGATTGACAAAGTGTGGTCGAAACGTCCTGGCGGGCTTCTCAAGAAATCTTCCTTGTTGGTGCTTGACCAATTCAGAGCGCACATTACGGAAACTACTAAAAAGTACTTTAAAGAAGTTAAGACCCAAATAGCTGTTATTCCTGGTGGTCTTACCAGCCAGCTGCAACCTCTGGATGTTGCCATTAACAAACCGTTCAAAGTTCTGATGCGAGAGGAGTGGAACACCTGGATGGCAGCTGGGAACCATGATCTGACTCCTACTGGGCGGATGAAGAGGCCCACGATCACACAAGTGTGTGAATGGGTTAAAAGGTCATGGGACTCCGTGAAGGAGGACATTGTTGTAAAATCCTTCAAGAAGTGTGGCATTAGTAATGCCTTGGATGGAACAGAAGATGACGTCATATTTGGCACCAGTGAGGAAGAAAGTGTTGACATTGACTGTGTGGATCTGTCTATCCTCATTTCTGATAGCAGCGAAGAAGAGGAATTCTTGGGGTTTGAAATAAAAAACATTAAGCCTATTTTTGTTATTGTTTACTGACTGTTAATGAGAGTAAAGATTAAGTTAAGAGTACTTAAGTTCTTAATATGTTACATGGTTGACATAAAATTGTTCTTAAACTGTTCTTAACCTTAAACAGTTGATATAAAATATTTTACAACAGTATTTGGTTCAGAATCTTTTTTTTCTAGATTTTCCTCCTTAAAAATTGGGTGCGCCTTATATGTCGAAAAATACGGTATATAACATCAAAGAAATGACTGTCTCATGGTCCCTGTGTAACTGTGATAACAAGCTTACATTTGGAGACTGGATGGTTTTTGGCATTTGTACCCAAGAGTGCACCCAACTTGGCACTTTAGAATTCCATTGTTTTTCGGTAACAGAACATTCTCATTTGTAAAACTGGGACTGAAAAATATTTATTTTTTACCCTCACGTCTTTGAATTAGAATACCTCTGTACAACGAAACAAATTGAATAAAGACATTTATCACATTCCCTGTTTAGCATTATGAAGCTTAAATAGTTTATGCCGTAGTGAATGGCTACACTTCTGAAATCAAAGGCAAATATCCAAAGCATTATGATGACCTGTTACTGAATGAACAAAGGAAGCATTTAAAAAGCTGTGCAGGGTAGATGTCAAGTGAAAGCAATACTCTTCGGTATATGCTTTACAGCCGGAGCATAGAGAGGAAATACGCCTTTATTTCAAACACATGAACTATATACAATAAATAGAGCTTGAGAAAGTTAAAAAAGGAAATATGGTAATAAAACATCCATAAGGTTTCCCATTCTATACAGACTCAGATGCAGAACTTTTATAATTCATTTTCTATGGTTCATATATTAATTACTATTAAAATGGGTGTAAAAGCAGTCCCCGGGTTACAAACCCGATACTGCAGGTTTGTTCTTAAGTTGAATTTGTATGTAAGTTGGAACATGTACATCTAGCTATTAAATGCAACTTAGACAAATGTTTGTAGTCTTTAAAAAAGTGTTTGCGGTGCCAGACAGCTTTGCGATCATCTGTTTTTAACAGCTCCTCCTGGTACAGCGCAGTAAAAAAGGAGGGTTGGGAGCATAGTGGTGGGTATCCACCACCAATGATCCTGCTGGCTGTACGCTTCTGCAGACCCCCCCAATCTTTATAGTACTAGCACTTATGCCCCTTCATTTGCTCTGTTGGTAAGTAGGTGTTGTATTTAAGTCGGATGTTGAAACCCAGGGACTGCCTGTATTCTGATTCAACTCTACTGTGTAAGAAATTGCAGCTTACATAGGCCACTGTTAATCTAATAGTCAGAATTATAATTATAAAAAGAGAAAGAACATAAATGACAGAAAGGGTTACTACATGATGGCAAGTAGAAAACTGCTTTGGAAACTAAACCATGTCCAGTTCCCATATCCATAATTTGATATCACACATAATTTGATATTGCAATTGTTCATATCAATATCTGATTGCGTTCCCATCATATCAGCACCTGGGGTAAAACTACCTAGGATTATACAGATAAAATCAACTAGCAGGTATATAATATCACTGCCAAAAGCAAAATATGAGGCTACTAAAACTAGTGATTTAGTTACATATCATAATGCATGGTTGGTGTAAAGATGGTCAGCCATAAAGCATATTCATCCACTCTGTTTGTGGGGGCCTTCCCCTGTAATGTGTAGAATCTGCTCTTCCTTTGCAGAACATTATGGTTATGTGGGTTGATGTTGTGTTTTATCAAAGATGAAATATTTTGTCCTTTTGGGTCACCGTCATAGTATAGCATAGTAAAGTATAGTTAGTATTTCAGCTTGAATAAAGACATACATCTATCCAGTCCAACCCATCTAGCAATATCCTCATTACCTGCCTAACTGTTGATCCAGAGGAAGGCAAAAAAAAATTTACAAGGGAAAATTCTTTCCTGACTCCAAGTGTATCTGTTGTATTCAATTAGATCAACTGGACTTGAAATGTAGTTCTTGAAGACGTTTCGCTAGTCATCCGACTGGCTTTCTCAATTCAGAATGATTGTACAAGAATCTGTGGCAATTATGTACCCTGGAAAATCCCAATTAGCATATCCCAGCCAGGTGTTAAGGTGTGATTAGATAGTGGCTAAGAGGTGTTATAGGAACGCCCAGAGTAAGGTGTTAAAACAGCATTGTACATGGCAGACAGTTGGTGTCGAACCCCCCCACCTCTATTTAGGCTTGGTTTCTTATTTTCACATAAATGGCCTCCTTCACACCTCTCTTGAACCAGTCACGTTCCTTCGCCAGTAGTTAACATACAATCTTCAAAGGTATGTCCTTTATCCTTAAGATGCAGATACACGGTGGTCCTGAACCGAGGAATTGGCTCTTCTGTCTGGGCCATACGTTGATGCAGTTGCTGTTTGGTCTCCCCCACATACAAATCAGAGCATTTTCACTGCACTGCCACCGCATATATGATGTCGCTTTTCTTGTGTTTTGGTATTGGGTCTTTGGATGTACCAATTGCTGCATCAGTGTGTTGTTCGGTTTAAAGCAGACAGGGATACGTGTTTTTTTGAAAATTCTTCTTAATTTTCGGAGACCCCTGCTACATATGGGATGACCAGTCTTCCTCCTGTCTTGATTTCACCTTCACTGTTGGTATTTGTGTTCTTTTCTTTCCTTCTACTTCTTTGACAAAGGCCCAGTCTGGATATCCACAAGTTTTAAGGGCTCCTCTGAGATGTTTCATTCTTTAGCCTTCGCCTCTGTGCTAGTGGGGATGTCTCGGTTCTGTGTTGCAGGGTTCTGATGACACCCAGCTTGTGATCTAAAGGGTGGTTGGAGTCAAACATCAAATACTGATCTGTGTGTGTTGGTTTTCTGTAAACCTCTACTTCCAGTTACCAAGCAGTCCAAGAAAGCCAGTTTGTTGTTTTGTACCTCTTCCTTGTGAATTTAATGTTTTGGTCCACCGCATTAATGTGTTCTGTGAAAGCTTGTACTTCCTTCTTGGTGGATTTTAACCCAGGTGTCATCAACATATCTGAACCAGTGGCTGGGTGCTATGCCTTAAAGGTATTAAGTGCCTGGTGTTTCTACTCCTTCCATTAAAGGTTGGCCACAATAGTGAAACTGGAGTCCCATAGCACATCCATGTTTTTGTATAGAACTTATCCCGTATTTGAAATAGGTGGTATTCAGGCACAAGTCCAACAAGGAACACACCTGTTCTGGGTTGAGATCAGTTCTGCTGGTAAGAGTGCTGTCTTGGCCCAGCCGTTTTCTCACCATGTCACAGCCTCCTTGGTGGGTATACAAGTGAAGAGAGATGTCACATCATAGGACACCATAGTTTCTTCTACACCGAGTACTATATCTTCAATCTTGTTGGTGAAATCCTGAGAGTTCTGATTTCACCAACAAGATTGAAGATATAGTACTCGGTGTAGAAGAAACTATGGTGTCCTATGATGTGACATCTCTCTTCACTTGTTACCCACCAAGGAGGCTGTTGCATGGTGAGAAAACGGCTGGGCCAAGACAGCACTCTTACCAGCAGAACTGATCTCAACCCAGAACAGGTGTGTTCCTTGTTGGACTTGTGCCTGAATACCACCTATTTCAAAATACAGGGATAAGTTCTTAAGCAAAAACATGGATGTGCTATGGGATCTCCAGTTCACCTATTGTGGCCAACCTTTACATGGAGGAGGCAGAAACACAGGCGCTTAATACCTTTAAGGGCATAGCACCCAGCCACTGGTTCAGATTGTTGATGACACCTGGGTTAAAATCCACCAGAAGGAAGTACAAGCTTCACGAACACATTAATGCGGGGGACCAAAACATTAAATTCACAAGGGAAGAGGTACAAAACAACAAACTGGCTTTCTTGGACTGCTTGGTAGAAGTTAAGGAAAATGGTAAACGGAAGTAGAGGTTACAGAAAACCAACACACACAGATCAGTATTTGATGTTGACTCCCACCACCCTTTAGATCACAAGCTGGGTGTCATCAGAACCCTGCAACACAGAGCCGAGAACATCCCCACTAGCACAGAGGCGAAGGTAAAGAAATGAAACATCTCAGAGGAGCCCTTAAACTTGTGGATATCCAGACTGGGCCTTTGTCAAAAGAAGTAGAAGGAAAGAAAGAAACACAAATACCAACAGTGAAGGTGAAAAGCAAGACAGGAGGAAGAACATGGTCATCCCATATGTGCAGGGGTCTCCGAGAAATTAAGAAGAATTTTCAAAAAACATTGTATCCCTGTTGCTTTAAACCGAACAACACACTGATGCAGCAATGGTACATCAAAAGACCCAATACCAAAACACAGAAAAGCGACATCATATATGCGGTGCAGTGCAGTGAAGAATGCTCTGATTTGTATTGTGGGGGAGACCAAACAGCAACTGCATCAACATATGGCCCAGCACAGAAGAGCCAATTCCTCGGGTCAGGACTCAGCCGTGTATCTGCATCTTAAGGATAAAGGAAATACCTTTGAAGATTGAATGTTAACATACTGGCGAAGGAACGTGACTGGTTCAGAGAGGTGTTAAGGAGGCCATTTATGTGAAAATAAAGAAAACCAAGCCTAAATAGAGGTGGGGGGGTCGACACCAACTGTCTGCCATGTACAATGCTGTTTTAAACACCTTACTTGGGCGTTCCAATAAACCTCTTAGCCACTATCTAATCACACCTTAACACCTGGCTGTGAATGCTAATTGGGATTTTCCAGGGTACATAATTGCCACAGATTCTTGTACAAGTCATTCTGAATGAGGAAAGCCAGTCGGATGACTAGCGAAAAGTCTTCAAGAACTACATTTCAAGTCCAGTTGATCTAATTGAATACAACAGATATACCATGACCTGGATGAATGAGAACCTTCACAAGCTGACTCCAAGTGGTAATGAGAAATGTCCCTGGATCAACTCTACTTTATAAATCAATACCAGTAACTTGCAACATTCCTTGTTTGTAGAAACTCATCCAGCTTTTTTTTTAAAACTGACCAATGAACCTGCCATAACAACATCCACTGGAAGACAGTTCCATAGCTTTACCATTCTCACAGTGAAAAACCCTTTCCAAACTTGAAGCCTAAACCTTTTTTCTTCAAGTCTTAAAGGATGTCCACGTGTCCTCTGACATTCTCTGTTGGTGAACAATGCCCCAAATGAGGCCTTACCAATGCTTTGTAAAGAGGAGAATAACATTTTCCTCCTTGAATCCATACCTCTCTTTATACAGACAATACCATGCTGGCTCTGGCTGTTGCCGTCTGCACTGCTTGCTTCCTTTAAGTTTGTTATCACCAAAACTCCAAGATCCCTTTCCAACAGGAATTCACTTCACACAGAGACTTTATAGTATAAGTAGCACAGGATTTTAAGCAAAATGCATCACCTACATTTATTAACATTGAATCTCATCTGCCACTTAGCAGCCCAATGTGACAATCTATCTAGATCCACCTGCAATGATTGCACATCCTCTGAAGCTTTTAATGCTCGACAAAGTTTTGTCTCATCAGCAAACACAGAAACCTTGATGACAATACCCACTTCCAAATCATTAATAGATTAAATAGAAGCGGCTTAATTCAATCAATAAACGCATTTTTATGCATTAAAAACCATATTCAGCCCAGTAATAGTGTGGCTGTTTAGGCTGACCAAGCACTTACCATATATGTGACGAAGGGGTACGCCCCTGAAACGTTGTGCACATAGTTTCCAAAGATCTTGAATGCCAAGTGAGGGTGGCATTCAAGATGTTTGGAACTACAACTCCCAGCTAATAAAGCATGCTGGGAGTTGTAGTTCCAAACATCTTGAATGCCACCCTCACTTGGCATTCAAGATGTTTGGAAACTACAACTCCAGCTGCTTTATTAGCGGGAGTTGTAGTTTCCAAACATCTTGAATGCCAATTTCTACCCGGTTTATACTGAGGTCAACAACTTATTAGGATTTTTAGCTGAAATTGGGTACCTCGGTTTATACTCGGGTCGGTTTATACTCGAGTATATACGGTTATCTTCTAAATAGAACATCTATGGTTGCAATTACAGTTTCTACTTCCCAGATGCTCAGATGTAAGATGTCTGTACATCTACTGCCCCAAATACTGTTGTTCATTATGTCCAAAAGACCAAAGACAAAAAAAACCCCATCCAAATCAACAGCACACATAAGTACTATGTAAATAATTTACTACCGTATATACTCGAGTATAAGCCGAGGTTTTTAGGTTTTTAAAAAAACCTAAAACCTTACCTGGCTTAACTCGATCAGGGTCCACGAAGCTGCACTCCAGGTGATCGCCGTCTCCTATGGCCAAATCCGGCTGCCGCACGCTGGGTACGTCTGTGGGTTGCCGGCTGATGTCACTACTCGGCGCCAGGCTGTGAGAGGCGCCAGTAGTAGTGATGTCAGCCGGCAAATCCACAGGACTTATCACGTGCGGCAGACGGATTTGGCCATAAGGAGACGGCGATCATCCTGGAGTGCAGCTTCGGGGTAGGACCAACTGGGGGGACTCTCAGGGGAGGGAGGGAAGGAGGGAGGGGGCTATATAGGAATGTCACTAATGCACTCACATGAGTAGTGCAGCTTCGGGGTAAGGACCAACTGGGGGGACTCTCAGGGGAGGGAGGGAAGGGGGCTATATAGGAATGTCACTACATGCACTCACATGAGTAGTGCAGCTTCGGGGTAAGGACCAACTGGGGGACTCTCAGGGGAGGGAGGGAAGGGGGCTATATAGGAATGTCACTACATGCACTCACATTTTTATAATATTATTATTATAATATTATTATTGTACACTTGGAAGATTTTTATATGTATGTTATATGCACTTTATAGTTATGAAAAGGCACTATGTTAAAGGGCAACTTAAGACTCAAACAATACTGAAGGCAGTAGTGGTCATAGTTCCTAACCTCGGCTTATACTCGAGTCAATCAATTTCCCCTACTTTTTAAGGTAAAAAGGGGTACCTCGGCTTATATTCGGGTCGGCTTATACTCGAGTATATACGGTAACTGAAAGCTTGGCACCACCTTCAATATTCTTTAAAATTGGTTGAAAAATGACTAGAATCTCACAAACAGTGTTTCCAGATGTACTGCTGACTGCTGCTAGGAAAATGCTGCATGCAGAATCTTCCTAGTGACAGCAGTAAAAAAAACGCAGGTAAAACTAGAAAGGGAAAGCTTAGGTATAAACTTTGAATTTGGCTTGAAAGGCCACATCTTGTAAGGTAATGTGTGTGTTTGTGCTGCAGATTTTTAAACTTTATAATGCCAATGATAAGGACATTGTTGTTTTTTTACTTACCCTTTAAATATGGCTGTCACATGAATTAAAGGCAGGTCAGTTGGTGTGTGTACTCATGTCTGGTTGGGGGACTAACTTTTTTGATGATTGGTCAAAAAGTTTTTTTTTTTTACTATTCTTACCCATTAAATATGTCTGTCACATGAATGAATGGGTAGCTCAGTTGGTGTATGTACCTGTGTCAGGTTAGAAGTTAAAAAAACAAACTTTTTTGATTATTGATCAAAATTTATTTTTGACTATAGTTACCCTTTAAGTATGGTTGCAACAGAAATGGATAAGTAGATCAGTAGGTGTGTCGCTTTGGGGGTTAAAAAACAAACTTCGTTGATGATTAGTCAAAATAGTTTTTTGGTGGTGTGTAACTGAATCAGGTTGGAAGTTAAAAAAAACAACTTTTTTGATGATTGGTCAAAATTAGTTTTTTTGACCTTAGTTGAATTAGTTAGTTTGACCTTTAAGTATGACTGCAACAGTAATGGAGGAGTATTTCAGTAGGTGTGTGTACCTGTGCCATGTGGGGGTTAAAAAAACAAACTTTTTTGATTATTGATCAAAATTAGTTTTTTTGAATTTAGTTACCCTCTAAGTAGGGTTGCCATAGTAATGGATAAGTAGATCAGTAGGTGTGTGTGTTGGGTTGGGGGTTAAAAAAAACAAACTTTGTTGATGATTAGTCAAAATTGTTTTTTGACTATAGTTACCCTTTAAATATGGCTGCCATTAAATTAAAAGGGTAGGTCAGTAGGCGTACCTGCATCAGGTTGGAAGTTAAAAAAACAAACCTTTTTGGTGATCAAAATTAGTTTTTTTTACTTTAGTTATCCTTTAACTATGGCTGCCACAGTAATGGATAAGTAGATCAGTAGGTGTGTGTACCTGTTCGGGTTGGGTGTTAAATAAAACAAACTTTTTGACGATTGGTCGAAAAAAAATTGACTTTAGTTGCCCATTAGGTATGGCTGCAACAGTAATGGAGGGGTAGGTCAGTAAGTGTGTTTACCTGTATCATGTTGGGGGTTAAAAAAATAAACTTTTTTGATTATTGATCAAAATTTGTTTTTTTACTTTAGTTACCCTTTAAGTATGGCTGCCACATTAATGGATAAGTAGAACAGTAGGTGTGTGTACCTGGGTCTGGGAGGGCTTTAAAAATACAAACTTTGTTGATGATTAGTCAAAATAGTTTTTTTGACTATAGTTACCCTTTAAATATGGCTGCCATGAAAATGGAAGGGTAGGTCAGTAGGTGTGTATACCTGGGTCTGGTTGAGGGGGTATGTCTTTTTTTGTGTTTACAACCATAAAACTAACTTTTATTGAGGATAAATCAAAATGAGCTTTTTTGACTTTAATTACCCGTTAAGTATGGCTGCCACAGGAATGGAAGTGTAGTTCAGTAGGTGTGTGTACCCGTGTGAGGTTGGGGGTATGTGTTTTTGCATGTATGTCTATATAACTAACTTTCATTGATGATTGATGATCAAAATTAGATATCACACTTCTCCTATATACCCCACACGTCTGTACCGAATTTCATGTCTCTAGCTCAAAAACTGAAGAAGTAATTGAAAGAACAGGAATTTGGCTCTTCAAACCAAATTTATTAATGCTAGTTGTTTGTGTGAAATCACTAGACCCCCTGCAAAACTATAATGGAGCCCTCTCCCTGGATTATCTGCAGTCTTCAGGACTACAGTGGTTTTCATGGGGGGGAAAGGGCAAGGGTAAGTAAAGCTTGGTACACACGTACGATTGTGACACAGACCCACGACGAACACCTGCAACGAATGTCTGTTTCGGCCTATCATTGCATGTATACACACGCATACACACGTGCGATAATCTTCTGAAAGGGACGTTCACCGCACACTTGAACGCACTCAGGGGCGTGGGTCTGTGTCAAAATCATACGTTTGTACGAAGTTTTACTGCCCCTGCAGTCGCCTGGTAGTACAAAACTACACAGGGGGAGATTCAATATGGGCCTTTTCCGTCTAAAACCCGCGTTAACCCGAAGAAATTTCGGGTTAACGTGGGTTTTAGACAGATTTTAGAGCACAGTGCCATTTCCAAATGTTTTTGGAAATAGCACCGTGCTATAGAAGCAAAACCCCTACCGTTAAGTTTTGCGCTACATAGTAGCGCAACACTTAACGGTACTGTGTGGGAGGCGTTAAACCCACACTCTTATCTCGTTTACATCAGTTATTGTATCACGGGATCGGGCTAAGGTAAGTAACGCGGCATACAGAATTGGATCTCCCTGACAATCTGTGCTGTGTAACCTAGGTCAAGGCTAGTTCACTGGTTGAAAAAGCAGAAAAAAATTATCACCACCAGGTGGAGCAGTTCTTCCTTCAGATTCTTTCTCGCATGACAAGCTTTAAAAATGAATTCAGTTGATTGTAACTGTATGTTAACACCCAAACAAAAATAGAATGTTAAAGTTGTTACCAGAAATGAAACAAGGCTCATAGCTACTAAGCAAAGTACCAAGAGTTGCTATTTCTGTCCAGTGTGTCCCATCTTTGAAAGCAATAAAGGCATAGGGGCACTACTTGGTGCATTATAATACCAACACGCCAGCAAAAAACTCACATAAAAGTTGTGCCACAATTTTATTGCATTGGCTGTGGCTGCTGTGCCACAAAACTTTTTCAAAGACCCCAGCTGACACAAATCCTGCTCCAAACCAACACTTAACTTTTCTGTGTATAGATTCTTCCATTGAAAATAATTCACGTTTGAATCACTTTGCAGTGGAACACACAGAAACATGTCACACAAAACATGCATATTGAATGGAAACCAAAGATCTGTGCGGAGCTATAAAGGTTGCAAAGTGCAAAAAGAATGGTATCTATTGGGAAAAATGTATCTAACTCCCCATACACACACACGCACTTCATACTAAAGCAGTTCTGTGAAATTTCTCCCTATCCAACTATTTTTATTGTATCACACAAATTATTTAGCTGTTCTTCAGAGCATGTCCCTTAGCTTGGAATTTAAAGGAGAAAATACATTTTGTCAAGGTAGTGAGCATCAAAGAAAGGGCAATCCCATAAATCAAAGTAAAAACAGTAATGAGACCCCTATACTCAGACACATTCATCTCCCTGTCTAGTAAGAATACCCAGTTTGAAAACAGAAAGCTGTTTATGCTGCCTGGTTAACTAGGGAAAGGTATTTACACAATAAGCTGTTGTCTCCTACAAAGAAAGGGCCCATTCTGCACTGTTACATTTGCTCAGTCATCACTAACATTAAAAATATTTATTTTGCTGCTCTGTGGCTGAGACTATTGGAACAAATGTATTCACTGTGTCATGCCACACCTGTAATAATAATTAAGAACTATGTACAATTAAGATGTACAAACATTATTAAATGTGCTTATGGCAATATTAAATAGCTTATTATTGGAGAGCGCAAATGCCCAACTGTAGGATTTTTATAGTAATATCTAATTTAATTCTACCAGTTTAAATCTTTGCCCACATGCTAGAGGACATGGAGTAGATTCCAAGGACATGGCATTCTTTAGAGACTAAAAGTAGAACACTTCAACTCAAAATATACAGAAGAATGTCAAGGCATAGCATTCCTAGGTTTAGTGTATGTATGTGTGAAATAGGAGAACAGCTGTTCCTAGACCTATTCTGAAGATCTCTATACAATTCAGATAATATGGATAACTTGCTCTGTACTTTTGGCTAGGTATATATATGTATAAATATTTATATATTATAATTCAGTGTAAAATAGTATATATAAGGTGTTGTTATATATGTGTGTAAATATTGTATTTATGATGTATTTATTCAATGTATGTGAAGGAAGTTATTAAGTACTAGCCAACACTAGATGGTACAAAGGACCCATAGAATACCAAAAACATGGTGTCTGGGGACCTCTGGTGGAATTGGTCATCATGACGTCCAACTACCATTTTAGGAAAGTAACTTCTGATTGGATGAAAAACACCGTAGTGAACATTCTCTAAAATTAGTTGGTATTCCTAAATTGGTTAGGTTTTCAGGATCAACTACTGTCTCAAATGGTATAAAAAGTCACCATATGAAGGACAAAAGTCAGTAGCAGAATCTCCAGAGGAAAAGGACAACCAACATCATTCTCTACTCCAAGACTTCAAATACTTTGGCAAGAAACATCATATAAGAGACTTTATTCTGAAATACTTCTTGCAGGTTATGTATTTTGCTATCTATATTGAATTTATGAATAAAACTCTTCTTCCTTCAAGAGATCTGACTTTGTGGCCTATATTAAAGAATCAGTCAGGAAAAAGATTCTTTCACCAGCTTTACACAATGATCACCTTGATAACTGCTCATCTTGTCTTTACTGCTAAGTCAACTTCATTGTGTATGCATTCTGATCACAATAGCTCACACTGTCAGGATACCTCAGTACATCTCCTGAGTGCAAGACAGCATAAAACAGTCAAAAAATTAGCAGGGTCAAAAGTGAAAATGACCAGCCAGTAGTATTTGGGGTAAACCAAAAAACTGGCTCACCCATCACCCCTGCAGGCCAAAGGGAGATAAGTGCAAACTGTAAGTGGAAACCATATAAGATGAAAACTAAGGTGAAGCATAAGCTCCACTCTCCTATATGTAACAGAAAAGATCTTTGTTTGTCTCGTTTCACAGTAATAATCCTTCTTTAGTCCATAAACATTAGAAACATAAAACCAACAATAAGAACAGGACAGAGAGCATTTTCATAAAAGCCCCACAAAAGGTGTCAACACTGCTGCCCCAGCTGATTATATTTTATGACCATTATTACTTTAGGAAGAAGCTTCTTATGAGACATCTCTTTTCTGGAATGACCAATGTGTGCAAACACATAACAAGTTTGGGTAATGATCATTACAATCTGCTCTTTTAACCAATCAACTCAGGAGATTATGTAAGGGATAATACGCTACCTACAGTGTAATATAAGGATATTACGCCACCAAGGAGTTCCCTGACCATATAAAAACACGAGGCCGTTAGGCCGAGTGTTTTTATAGAGGTCAGGGAACTCCGAGGTGAAGTAATATCAGTATATTATTCTGTAGGTAGCATATTATTCCATATAATACATAAGGTCAAAAAAAGAAAATCCAGCACAGGCACTCGGTCTCCCCTCTCCCGGTCTCTCCCTCCCTGTATTAGTAATGTAGATAACAAGCCTGTTTTTGTACATACAAATAGTTAATTGCTGTTTCTATCTCAAACTAAAAGAAGACAAACTTTGTCTCTCACCCAATGCGGTTGCGGTTCGTTAAGGAGGAGCGAGCGCATTTCTGTGAGTCATAATTGACTTGGTCGCTCGCTCCTTATCAGCACAGGAATTCACTCAGTCAATCAGTGTACAAGAACAGGCTTGTTATCTACATTACTAATACAGGGAGGGAGAGAGAAATGGGGAGGGATACAAGAAGTCACATCACTGAGTGATTGATTATATAGATTCTCGCCACTGCACCTCCCCATTGAAATGCCAGAGTCTTATGTATTATATAGTAGATAATGTACCCCCTACTGTAAATTATAAGGATATTAGAAGTCACAGAGGAGCTCTGTGACCATATAAAAGCACAAGGTAACATCTTATATCCATATAATTTACAGCAGGGGGTACATTATCTGGTATAATTTCCCCCTTAATTGAAGCCATGAGTAGCCTTTCCCCATTCTTCTGTAATAGCTCTGCACTATTTGCCCCGCCCTCCTGCTCGTTTGCTCTTGAAAACCCCCACTCTCTTCCATCATTAAAAAAACCCAGTCCTCCACAAAAATTGAATTGTCACTCCCTGCAGAACTGTACAATTTTTTATGCCACTTACCCTGCACATGGTCAAAGCATTGCGGCTCTTGGCGTAGTTCCTGGTTATAATCTGCTTGCTACTATGTAGTAGCACGCCAATTATAAGCGTATTATTTACATTTTCACCCTATTGGGATCCACAGCAGGGGTAGATTATAATTTTCTAAACTAATTTAAGCCCAGCCCTCCATGCCCTAATGATACAATGTACAAATTAAATTGGTGGTTTTTGGTATAATGGTAAAATTACAGGAAAGGGGGAATCAGCCTTGATGTAATTACAAACATGTATTCCTTGTGTTTAAAAGGTACCAGCCTGACTGGTAGGATTGTATGATATGAAGAAATGAGTGAATAGGGCTATAACTTCGTACAAACTATGTATATTTGCCATTCAGCTCATTCTGCATCCCTGGAGTTTGTAGGAGGCCCCATTTGAGTACATTGTGTTTGGCAGGGGACTATGGGTGAATCGAAATTTGCATGTCATGTTGATTGTGTCTTCTTTTCTAAATGCTTCCATAGACTTGTTTAAAGGGCATGTCCACCCCCAAAACTATAATCCCCCCAACTACTGGCCCCACCATGTAGTGTAGTTTAATCCCTACCTCACATCCCAGCTCCATAGGGTTCTCCTGTAGTCCCCCCCCAAAGTCCCAAAAAATGACTACCAGGAGGCTAGCAGAGTCCATATAGGACATTGTCCAGGAACAGATTGTATTCTTGGAACAGATGTAATGCAAAAAAGAGGTTGGATAGTTGATCTTGGAAATAAAGAGATGTAATGCAAAAAAGAGGTTGGATAGTTGATCTTGGAAATAAAGCAATTTGGAAAGATGCTAAAGGAAGAAAACCAGTTGTGATTGATCCTTCAGAATATGGTCATGTAAAAGCTATTTGTTCAGTAGAAGTATCTACTGAAAATTTTCAATGGCCAAATACTGAAGACAATCAGGATTTAAAACAGGTGGTCCAAAAGTTTCCAAAGGTATGGGCCCAAAGTAAGACTGATTGTGGGCATATGAAAGATGGTCCAGATCCACCTCCACAAAGACAGTACCGGTTTCCTTCTGAGGCTGTAGAATCCATAGCAAAGGTAATAGCTGATTTAGAACAGGAAGGAATACTTAGGAAGGCAAATTCAAAATGCAATAATCCTCTATGGCCAGTTAGGAAACCTGATGGGTCATGGAGATTAACAATTGATTTGAGGATGCTGAATAAATATACTCAAGCTTCTGCACAATTGGTAGCAGAAATGCCTGATATGATGTCAAAATTGATGGCAAATGCAAAGTATTTCTCAGTTTTGGACATTAGTAATGGGTTTTTTTCCATTCCTATCAGTACCTCATGTCAATATAAATTTGCATTTACCTTTCAAAATCAACAATACGTTTATCAAAGGTTACCGATGGGCTATCATAGTTCGCCAACGTATTTCCACGAAGCGGTAGCGTCAGTATTAGCGAAATTTTCAAGACCAGAATGTTTATTACAATATGTAGATGACATTCTACTACAAACAGTGACAGAAACTGAACACTTGGTTTTGTTGGAAGAATTGTTGAATCTAATTCAAGACTCTGGTTTGAAATTAAATACTAAAAAGGTACACTTGTTGCAAACTGAGGTACAGTATCTAGGAGTTCAGGTTGGTCCAGGTTACAGGAAACCCTTACAAGAGAGAATAAAGGCTATTGTAACCTTACCAGTACCTACAGACCACAAGGCGTTACGAAAGTTCCTAGGACTGGTAAATTTTTCTAGAGAATTTATAGAATCATTTGCAGAAAAAGCAAAACCATTATATGAACTTCTCAAAGGTAATGATTCTTATTTTGGTCCATGGGGACCAGAACAACAGGAAGCATTTGAAATTCTTAAAAAGGATCTTCAAATGGCACCTACACTGGCAACAATTGATCCAGTTGCTCCTTTTGCACTACAAGTGCACACATCTGAAAGATCGATTTCAGCTGTGCTTTTGCAATTGCAAGGGAAAAATTGGAGGCCAGTAGGATATTTCTCAAGACTTTTGACTCCAGTCGAGAAAGGATATGATGTGTGCACTAAACATCTTCTAGGGGTCCATTATGCTGTGCTTGCTTCAGAACACATTGTGGGTTTTAAAGAAATATGTTTACAGACACCACACACGCCTTTAAAATTACTTCTTGAAAAAAACGTTCCAGGAGTTTCAAATCAAAGATTTTCACAATGGTTACTAGCTTTGTCGGATAAAAGAATTAAGGTGGATCATAAAGCAAAATATATACTTCCACAACTCATGCAATATGAGGGACAACCTCATGAATGTATGATACATGATGAGACAAATTTTCTCTCTCTTTTCAGAAGGGATGCATGTGAAGCAGATGAGGCAGTGTTTGTAGATGGTTCCAGATTCTTTTCCAAAGGAAGTTATTACACTGGTTACTCTATTTGGTATCCAGAAAGAAATGTAGCCATAAAACATAAACTTCCAGGACATTATTCTGCACAGAGGGCAGAACTTGAAGCTGTAAAAGCTGTTCTGGAAAAATCTAAAGAGGAAAATAAACACTCGCTGGTAATCTATAGTGATTCTTCATATGTTGTGAGATCCTTAACTGACCACTTGGTGGTATGGAAACGAAGAGGATTTGTAGACGCAACAAATAAGGTTTTAATGCAGAAAGAAACATTGGAACTAATATTTTCTATAGTAGAACAGGTTCCAGGTCTACATGCTATTGTTAAAGTACCAGCACATAAAAAAGGTGAGGATCCTATAACCATAGGAAATACAATGGCAGATACTTTAGCAAAAGAGGCCGCATTAAATGGTGAGGAAGTGCTATCCATAGAAGAAAAGTTAGTTTGGCCAGTAAAGAAAGCAGACACACAGCTTCCTTCCTTTGCAGAGGAACAAGCGAAGGATGCATCTCTTGCCATTCCTCAGGTTGATCTAGCATTCCCGTTTATTCGTGAGAATGGAATGTTATTTCATGACTCAAATGGGAAACTGTGTCCTGTAGTCCCTAAACATCTTCAAGTACCTTTTACAAAATTTAATCATGAAAGTTTAGGACACATAGGTCAACAAAAGCTCACTAAGGTATTAGAAGAAAAATTCTATTGGAAAAATATGAAAAACACAGTAGAACATGTCCTTAAGTCATGTCTTATTTGTGCTCAAACCAACCCTCGTCCTAAAGGACAGAAACCACCCATACAACATATCGCACCAGCTGATGGTCCATGGTCGGCACTTCAAATTGATTTCATTGGTCCATTACCTTCAGGTAAGCATGGTTTAAGGTATGCTTTAGTAGTGGTGGATATTTTCTCAAAATGGGTTGAGGCTATTCCAGTACGGAAAGATGATGCCATTACAACAGCAAGAGTGTTATGGGAACATGTGTTTTCTCGATGGGGTTTCCCACAGATCATGGAATCAGATAGGGGGACACATTTTACAGGTCAGGTAATGCAAACCACCTGTGCTTTGTTGGGCATTCAACAAAGATTTCATGTTCTTACCACCCACAATCGGCAGGTATGTGGAACGAATGAATAGAACCTTAAAATCCAGAATAACAAAAATGTTATTGGATAAAGGAAATACATGGGTAGATGCACTACCCGCGTATTACTAAGTATTAGAGGAACCATCTCTTCTAACAAAATTTACACCATTTGAACTAATGACTGGAAGACAAATGAGATTAACCTTCCCATTAGAACCATCTTATTACCCCCAAAAGATGCAATAGCAAAGTCAGAATGGTTAAAACTGTTGCAAAAGAATTTGGAAAGTATACTTCCACAGGCTGCATCTAATATGCAGAAAACAGAACCACCAGACTTTTCAAAGTTTCAAAAGGGGGGTAAAGTAATGATTAAAACTTTTCGAAAAATAGGACCATGGGAAGCAAACTGGGAAGGTCCATATGACATAATAGATACAATGGGGCAGGTTATGTTGCAAGTTCAAAGACATAATGGTAATGATAGACGCAGACAGCAAGTTCTGTGGGTCCATGCGGACCAATGCAAATTGTACATACCAAAATAATGACACTGTTTTATTTAACAGGAAATGAGGCCTAGAGCTGGAAGGAATATCCTGTTCTGTGTATTATTTGTTTGTTTAATAGTCAAACAGACCGGATCAAATCAATCAAGGAAAACAAGAAACAGTCCATTTCTAGGGGAAACAACAAGCGAAAGCATCCAAAACATGGATTCAATAGTGCCACAAGAATTACAAGGATACGTAGCTATTGGAAGTCAAGAAGGACCAGTTATAACAGGATGTGTTGAACTTTCATATTCAGATGGAAAAAATATTAATATGACAATTGTGTTGGCACCTAAAAACAAATACCAATGGATGAAGGGTACCTATACCCAAGGAAATACATCTGGATCATGGGAATGCAACATTGTGGACTTAGCCTTTTGGATATTTTCCATCAATGGAAATGAACCTTATCAGATGGAAAGTGATCCAAAGTTAGAGGACAGAGTACCAACAAGACATGGAACTCTGGAGCCCTTGGATTTAAAATACAAAAGAGTTTGGATGAAAAATGTGGAACCAAAAGACTTAAGTCCAAACAATGAAAAAACATGGAAAGTAAAGGCACATAGAGGTTTAGACCCTATAATAATAGAAATGAGATTTGTAGCACAAGAAATTATTTTTCCAGAGGTAAAAGTGGAGCCTACATCACTAAAATTGCATGAAGGCCAAGATATACGGTTGAGATGTAAACCAGCTTTAACCTTACCTCCAGGATCAGTAATCTCTTGGGCAAAAGAACAAAACTTCCGGGGAAGTGTAAACATACGGACCATATATGGTAATTCAAAGAAGTACTATAGGTAACGTAGCATGGATAAATCAAAGTTTGGTTTATGATGTAAAAAATGTACAACTAGAGGATAAAGGAGTTTATCAGTGTTGTATACTAATACAAAATGAACAAATATGTAAAACATCTAACGTGACAGTTGTACCACATGCTAGGGACACCCCTTGTACAAAAGAAAAGTTTAAACCATCTAGTCCATTCCAAATTAATTATTTCCATTCAAAGCCCATTTTGAAGGATGGTAAATTTGTTACAGTTATGTGGCATTTTAACACCTCTTATTGGAAAATCTCCACAAGATTTCCACAATGTAGAAAATATCTTTCACAAATGGAGCAAGGAATGGATTATTGGTTTGGAGGAATCAAAATTGAATCATCCCGTCAGAAAAGAGATTTGATTGGTAATATTCTGGGAGGAGCAGGAACGGTGGGAGCCGCTGTAAACAGTATAAGTATTACTTCTTTGCAGAAAGATTTGGAAAGTGCTGGATTGTTGGATAGTAGAGGTATTCAAGTCCAAAGAACATTGAATGAAGTTTTGAATCACATGGTGATTAAAACAGCTTCAGTGTTAGGACCAACAGTGTTACATTTGCAAGAAATCACTTTGGGATTGTTAAAAAGTGAAAACTCTGCACAAGTATCAAGAGCTTGTATGGAAATTCAAACAGAATACTCTACTGATTAAAAGTAACAGCACAAGCTTTACAAGGAGGTATTACACCTTTGGGAATCCAAAACAGTCTTCCCAAAGAATACATATGGCACTCAACCACACGATTTATGGGTAAATAAGTGGATAGGATGTGATGTTAATGAATGTATAGGGACATCATTAATACCTATTGCAGGAGAAGAAATACCAATATATTCCATGACAGTTTTAGGTCTACCGGTCAGTAAATCACAGTTACGTATTACAAATTACAATATGTAGATTTATAGTTAGTGATCCAACAGCAGAAGCAGAGCAATGGATTTGTCTGCATGTTTGCATTTTAATGATAAAATTATGGTGGCACTCACCAGATCAAGCAAATTTTCCATTCCTGTTCCACAATCATACTTCTTACAGTGCAAATTAGGAATGTGAAGTCTGCTTGGGAACTGGTGAATCCTGTAAGTGATTCTAAGGTGTGTGTTCATGTAATGACAGATAAAGAAGAGGTAAAAGCTCATTTTCTACCATGTAAAGTAACATCTACTCTAAATAGAGGGTTATATTGTATTGAAGATAGTCCAAGGGAAATTATATAAGTGAAACACGAATTAATTTCCAGGATATATCTAAAGATGTTAATGTAGAACCTCAAAATTTAATATCTCCCAAGTAAATGAGTTCCCATGGAAATTATGGGCTGATCAATTGAAATTAGATCAAGGATTATGTCTCATTGGAGAAGCAAATTAAAGAAGCGGGAGATAGTGTTTTAACATGAACAGGGAAAATTAAAAGAAATACAACATGAATTTTCGGAAATGGCGGGAACCTCATGGTGGAAAAAATTTGCAAATCAATTAATGATGGTCAAAAACATCTGCTGGAACTGCTGTTGGAAATGTTTATTTACATCGTTTATTTTTCTTGCGTGTATTTGCATAATGTGTATAAGTATACAAGTATTTTAATATGCAGAATACGATCATGTAAGAAATTTACAAAAAAGTATTGAGCAAGGAGAAATGTTCTGAGAGAGATGGTCAATCGAAATAATTGACTAAGTTCTAGTAAGTTGTCTCCTCTTTTGAACGAATGGGCCATGAATGATGTGTGAATAAAATTTCTAGAAAAAAAAAATTTAGGGGGGCTTGTAGGATTTTTATAGTAATATCTAATTTAATTCTACCAGTTTAAATCTTTGCCCACATGCTAGAGGACATGGAGTAGATTCCAAGGACATGGCATTCTTTAGAGACTAAAAGTAGAACACTTCAACTCAAAATATACAGAAAGATGTCAAGGCATAGCAACTAGGTTTAGTGTATGTATGTGTGAAATAGGAGAACAGCTGTTCCTAGACCTATTTGAAGATCTCTATACAATTCAGATAATATGGATAACTTGCTCTGTACTTTTGGCTAGGTATTATATATGTATAAATATTTATATATTATAATTCAGTGTAAAATAGTATATATAGGTGTTGTTATATATGGTGTAAATATTGTATTTATGATGTATTTATCAATGTATGTGAAGGAAGTTATTAAGTACTAGCCAACACTAGATGGTACAAAGGACCCATAGAATACCAAAAACATGGTGTCTGGGGACCTTGGTGGAATTGGTCATCATGACGTCCAACTACATTTTAGGAAAGTAACTTCTGATTGGATGAAAAACACCGTAGTGAACATTCTCTAAAATTAGTTGGTATTCCTAAATTGGTTAGGTTTTCAGGATCAAATACTGTCTCAAATGGTATAAAAAGTCACCATATGAAGGACAAAAGTCAGTAGCAGAATCTCCAGAGGAAAAGGACAACCAACATCCTTCTCTACTCCAAGACTTCAAATACTTTGGCAAGAAACATCATATAAGAGACTTGTATTCTGAAATACTTCTTGCAGGTTATGGATTTTGCTATCTATATTGAATTTATGAAAATAAACTCTTCTTCTTCAAGAGATCTGACTTTGTGGCCTATATTAAAGAATCAGTCAGGAAAAAGATTCTTTCACCAACAAACAAGTCCCGTCCTATGACATTAAAATGTAAATCTGCAGTTTGAACTTCAAATTTGCTCAGATGCGCAGCATCACTAATGCAGTAAATATAGGTTGTGCATAATGTGGCACGGCAGAGACCACTTGGTATGACAATACCATTAGCCAAGATCCTTACTTGTCCCTAACTGGAACAGGAGTAGGAGCACTGAAGCCGACAATCAGCTTGAAGGACAAATAATCCCTATAATCAATCCGGTGTATGAAGTGCGTGGCATGACAGAGGTCATATGGTATTATGCCTACAGTTTCCCAGTTATGAAAGTCTATATATGAACTGCAGATAAGTAATCCACAATCATATTATGGTCTGGGGCATAAAAACCAGGGGAGCAGATATGCAGAGCCTCCTCCCAGAAAACCACTCTAGATTAAGCAGGGAAGGGTCCATTATAGTTTTACTAGGGGCCCATTGATTCCTAGTTATGCCACTTTGTGATAATCATTTAAACTTTAAGGGCAGATTTTTCTCATTTCTATTCTACATTAGGAACTTGACTGGATCATGGGAACTAAAGCTGATTTAAAGATTTTTTTAGCCATGGTTACTTTTCTGAAGATAACAAAAACATCTGTCAAAATATAGAGATGACTGTATTTATTTGGGTGGAAGGGTTTCTGGTGTAGGGGGTACAGAGATGGCTGTATTTATTTGGATGGAGGGGGTACAGAGATGGCTGTATATATTTGGGTAGAGGGGTTTCTGGTGTAGGGGTACAGAGATGGCTGTATTTATTTGGGTGGGAGGGTGTCTTGATTTTTAGGGGGTAGGAGGAGGGTGGTAGAGAGATGGTGTATATATTTGGGTGTATAAGGGTATTCTGGTGTAAGGGGGTACAGAGATGGCACTGTTGTATTATTAGGTGGAGTGGTGTCTGGGGTATTAGAGGGTACGAGATGGCTGGTTTTGCTTTTGATTTATCTGGGTGGGTTGAGGGTTTGTTATTGCTTAGGGGGTGGTTAGTGGTAGAGGGTTAGAGAGTGATGGTTACATACACATTACATCCTGTGTAGCAGACAAAAAGTTTTTTTTTTTAATTGGCTAATATATAAGGGATAATGCGCCCCTTACAGTGTAATATAAGGCTATTATGCCACCGAGGAGTTCCCTGACCATATAAAAGCACGAGGCCTACGGCCTCGTGCTTTTTCCATGATGAGATTTTTGCCAAAAACGTAATTGGATTTAAAAAAAAGCCAAAGAAGTTTGTCTGTTCTAATCACCTTTAAGGCTTTGCAACTTTCACAAGGATTGGTTTGGCCAGTTCATAAGCTCGGACTTAAGATGAGTGGAATAGACAACTACCTTTTTTAGTTTGTTTTTTTGGCCTAGTTATTTTTGTACAGTGAAACTTACCGTTGACATTCCTCATGTCAGGAAATTAAATGAACGGGCTAAACAGGAACATTACAAGGTAAAACTGCTAGTGGTGTATAGTCTTGATTCAATTAAATAAAGATCCTCTGAATAACTATTCTGATATATTTACTGTTCTATAAATGGAATATTGACAAATGTTCTCACTTGACTGGAACGCAGCTTCTGTTTCCTCGCTCTTTGCTCTGCAAAGGATGCTTAGGGGCACGGTATGAGTGTGCTTGCAATATCGGGTATGCTTTAGTTTGTCACAGCAAGTGAAAAGGAATGATATTTTTAACTAGCATGAATGTAAGAAAAATAAACATTTTAGTAAAAATAAAATTAAGTCTGAAAAATCATTGTGCAAACTCATGTACTCTGTCTTGCTAAAACAAAAACTATTACTTACTATATCCCATAAGGCTACTAGGTGAACATAGTACATGTAAATCTTTATCTTTTGCTAGGAACATATGGAAACAAAAAGTAAGTCTGGGGATTTAAACCTGTGACTCAATGTTCTGTGTATTTCTGAAACCAGCACTTTAGCAGTGAGCCACCACCGAAATATAATAAAACCAAACAACAATAAACTAAGACTATTTTGAATTATTCATAAGTAAGCCAGAGGATTAAAACCTGTGACTTTTTTGGCTTGTATATTTCTAAAAAACATGGAATTTACATGTTGTGCCACCAGATATAAACAAAGAATACAGAAACTTCAGGGAGATTCAATAAAGTTCTTATCATTAAAAATGGTGCTATTTGCCCCAACCATCAGATGTTAGCTGTTAAATGTACTAATGCAACTTACTAGAGAGTTATGTATAGGTTTCTGGTATAGTTCTAGGAGAAAGCTTTCACATTAGGATATAAAAAATTCATTAATCTATTTTTATTTTTTTAACTTTTTTTATACCGTTTTTCTGAACAATGCACCAATGAAGTACACAGTGATCGTATCCCAACGTAGAGCCTTTTCTCTAGTGTGCATAATTGTAAATTATCCATCTGTCTTCATATTCGAGCTCCCTAGTCCCCTTATTAATTTATTTGCACTTCTGAACCCGTTCCATTTTCAAGAGTCTTTTTGTATATAGAATCCAAAACTGCACTGCATATTCCAAATGAGGTCTTGCCAGTTTTCACCCTTGAATCCATACCCCACTTAATGCAAGACAATATCATGCTTAGCTGTTGCCACTTGACACTGCTCCCTACATTTAGGGTTGTCATCCACCAAACCCTTCCCACAAGGATCCATTTATAGTAGAAGCAGCACAAGGATTTTTAAGCCCAAAATGTATTGCCTTTTATATATCAACATTGAATCTCATTTGCCCACTTAGAAGCCCATGTGACAATGTATGTATCTATAGTTAATTTATAAAGCCCAACTTGGGGATGCAGCACTGTAACAGTAACAAAATACAGTTTAGGGGGACAATACATAGATAGTTTCAGTACATGAATAGATAAATGATAGAAATAGAATGCTAGAGGTTTGCCACAAGAGGAAGGAGGTCCCTGCCCCAATCTATTTAGATGGTAACCATACAGATACAATGGAATGGGTATAAGCTGGAGTGAAACGAATGCAGTGCAAATAAACAATCATACTGTGCTGGTTACCAGATAGGTAGGATGTAGATAGATTTAACATGTTAATTGAGGTTTCTTGACGTAGAAAGGGGAATAGAATTCCAAGAGAGGTTTAAAGGACATGTCCACTTTAAAACTTGATTTTGCCATAATGTTCTTTAAGGTTGCCCACCGCTATAATAAAGCTAAAGAAACCTTTTCAGATATCTACTTACAGCCCCTTTGCTCCTGTGAGTCTCTTCTTCCCTCTCTGCTAACAGGAAACAACAAGAGGGGCCGGACCTGCAGCCGCGTCTGTGATTGCTGACCACTAAGAAGATAGTTGCGGCAGCGAGGGGTTGTAAGCAAATACTGAAAGTTTTTTTTTTTGCATTATAGCGGTTGGGGTGGCAACCCTAAGGACATTATGTCCAACCTTTAATGCCAGGAGAAAGGGGTGGCAAATGGGTCCATGAGGGATTCACAAAAGGCATGCTGCCCATAAAACAGGAACAGCCACTGCTCTCAGTCTCCTGGACTTAGGACAAGCACTACAGTAGACCAGAAGGAGTAGGAATGTAAGGTAAGGATTTTTTAAAACTATACAGGGGGCCAGCACTTGGGAAAATTTTAGATTTGGGGTGGACATGCCCTTTAAGGCAAGAGGATCCGTATGATGGGGGGTCTGTACAGAGCTGGTGCTGTGATGATTGAAGGGTGGGGGCAGGAACATTTGATCTAGACCACCTGGAACAATTCCCCACATCTGTAGCTTATAATGGTCAAAGATTTTTGGTGTTCGCAAACACAGACCTTGCTGACAATAATTACTTCCAAATCATAAATAAACAGATAATTAGAATTGGCCCCAACACAGAACCCTGTGGCACACTAGAATTTTAGTCTGCATCGACGAAGTGCCATTAACTACTTTCTGCATCTGATTCATCAACCAATTTTCTATCCATGTACAAATGTGCCGCCAAAGTCCAACAGAGCTTAAACTAAAGGTGGCCATACACATGTGATCCCCAGCACAGTTCACATTGGTATCTGTCTGCACAATGGACCCAGCTGATTCCTGTATGTGGTATGGGATTGGAGGGCCGTGTGGCTATACACCGCACAATCGTATTAGCTCCCTTTGCTTCAAGTATAGGGAGTCGATAGCGACAATGGAAATTTTCCATCATTCCCGATCGATCGGAGTGCCTACTACAGCTAAGTCATAGTAATGGAGAGTGAATAAGACATACTTCCATCTATGTCAAGTTAAAATTCCTGCTCCCTTACTCGTAAAAGACAAGTTTTTTGACAAGATATGTACCTCATTAATCCATGCACTATAAGGTCAGTCCTTAAAACATACTTTAGAATAGTTCCAGTATCACACTTTCCAGTATCTTCGCCACCAATAAAGGGCAACTAAAGCCTCAGAAGAACACTCTTTCTGAAGGAAGAGCCACCTTAAGGGCATCTAACTGAAAAATATGTTATTTTAAATTGACCATAACTGGAATTAATATTCTTCCCAACCACCACTGTATCATTTTTGTGTTGTCTGCCCCCTATTTCTTTAGATATACAATTTAAAATGTCTTATATTTTAGCTGTCAATCAATCAGTTCCTTGCTTTAAAAAGCTATTCTTCTGTGAGTAGTTTTACTGTAGCTGGAATGTGACAGTTTTGACAGTTGGAATGCTGTATCTGTGTGCAGGCTTGACCGTTGGTTTGTGGGGAAAAAGTCAGGTCAATGGAATTGGGATTGGTGCTGGATGAAGGCATGCATCAACACACACAAACAAGTGCTACTTACATGTATTCAATTATAGATTAAGATAAGCAAAGCAATTTTTTTAGTATAGTGTCCCTTTTATCATTTGATAGTTGTTGGGAAATTTACCTTTCTAACATGGGTATGTGTTTTTTATTTCCAGCATTGCACAGTGTGGTCACTGACCATTTGGATACTGCAGGAACTTATTACAGTTGAAACAGTTGGTCACACCCACTAGTAGCCTTTAACCAATCCTTTTACAGGACAGATTAGGCAAGGAAGCATGTGACTGAGGTCAGGGGTGTGGCCAGTCACTACATATACACAGTTATTTCATCCGTTCTTTAAAGGGCAAATCCAGCCCAAAATGAAACTTACATACAGGTAAATCATCCCCCAAAAAAACGGTAATAGTTTGAAATCTGAAATATATAATTCTAACCTGAAATCCTGCGCAATTTCCTTTCCATGCTGCTCCGTGGTTCTTCCAGTTAGTAACTGTCAGTTATGGATTTGACAGTTGACATCACAGCCAATGACTGCATTTTAGCCCTCCTGTCTGCTCTCGTGAGCATGTCCCAGGCTCAGCAGGTTTCTAATTGCTCAGTTTCCATGAGGCATCCAGAAGCATAGCAGGCATACAGTAATGAATTCATAGGACAAGTATGATATATCAATATTTTTAGATGCCATTTATGCTATTTACTGTAGTGGGATTAACAGTTATTGGTGTTTTTAGAAGGGATATCTTCAGATTGTGGATTGTAAAATTTTGGTTTATTTCTCCTTTAAAGTTAAACAGCTTTTTTTTCCCAATCGAAAGGCATGAGAGAATTTTACCTATGATTGACTGAAATACTGAGGGATTATATTTTATTTTTAGAATGAATTATTTGCTCCTTACAGTGTAATATATAAGGTATAAATACGCTACCTACAGTTAATATAAGATATTACCGTATATCCTCGAGTATAAACCGTCCCGAGTATAACCGAGGTACCCAGTTTTACCTAAAAAGGAGAAAAAAAGAGAATGACTCGAGTATAAACCGAGGGTAGAAAAAAATCCCATATAGTAACCCCTACTAGTATTTGCCACTAAGATGTTTGGAAACTACAACTCCCAGCTGCTTTAATTGCTGGAGTTTGTAGTTTTCAAACATCTGCAGAAGCCAATACTTGCAAATAGGGAAAATCCCTCTTTATTTGTGCTACAGTATGTATTTGTAAGTATTGTGTGCACTGGTGTTCCTGTTGTATTCTCCTACCATGTCTGGCGGCCTCTCGCTACTCGCTCCACATCCTCTTCGCTTCAGGATGATGTCACTACTCAGCGCCGCAAAGTGAGAGGCGCCGGTAGTGACGTCATCCGGAAGTGCACTGAGGATCGGATTGCGCGGGCCGCCGGACAAGGTAGGAGAAAGATTGACTTGAGTATAAACCGAGGTAAGATTTTCAGGCTTTTTAAAGCCTGAAAACCTCGGTTTATACTCGAGTATATACGGTACCCACCGAGGATTTCCTGACCATATAAAAACACAAGCGGTTAGGCCAAGTGTTTTTATAAACAGGGAACTCCGAGGTGAAGTAATGTATATTATTCTGTAGGTAGCGTATTATTCCATATATACATTCGGTCAAAAAATAAAAATCCAGCACTGTCTTCCCCCTTCCTGTCTCTCCCTCCCTGTATTAGTAATGTAGATAACAAGCCCGTTTTTGTAAATACAAATAGTTAACTGCCATTTGTATCACAAACTTAAAAGACAACAACTGGATGGACGTATGTCTTTATTCAACCTCAAATACTATACTATACTATACATACTAACAAAACATCTTTCACCCAGTGCTGATAAGGAGGAGCAAGCCCATTCATGTGAGTCATAATTGATTCAGCCGCTCGCTCCTATATCAGTAAGTCAGTCAGTCAGTCTGTGTACAAAAACTGGCTTGTTCTCATTACTAATACAGGGAGGGAGAGAGACAGGAGGAGGGGCAGTGGAATACAGGAAGTCACTCATTGACATCACTGGTGATTGTAATATAGATTCTCGCCACTGCACCTCCCCATTGAAATGCCAGAGCCTTATGTATTATAGGAAATAATGTCACTGAGGCGTTCCTTCACTTCATATCCTGATATTATATTGTAAGGGTAATATTATTTCTTCTAATACACAGGGTTACATTTTTGTTTGTGTGTGCTTTTAAAATGTAAAAAAAAGGAAAATTGTACCCTGGGTGAGACTGTATTTGGGAAAGGTTTAAAGGGACACTATACTGAAAAATTACTTTGCCTATTCTTAATCTATAATTGAATACATGTAAGTAGCACTTACTCTGATTTGTGTGTGTTGCTGCATGCCTTCAATCCAGCAGACATTTTGTTTAGGATCAGTATCCTCCCTCCCTCTTTTAACCACTCCCACTTCCATCCGACCTAACTATTTTCCCACAACCCAACTGTCACCTGCACACAGCATACAGCATTCTAACTGTCAAATCTCTGTCACCATTCCAGGTACAGTAAAACTACTCACAGAAGAATAGTTTTTGAGAGAAAGGAACTTACATAGTAATTAATTAGGTTGAATAAAGACATACGTCCATCAAGTCCAACCTATTCACCCTCTTTATATATATATATATATATATATTTTTTTTTTTTTTTTTTAACCCTACCTAACAGTTGATCAAGAGGAAGGCAAAAAAACCCAGCTAAAAAGGGGGGGGAATTCCTTCCTGACTCCAAACGGCAATCAGAATGTATCCCTGGATCACCCAGATCTATATGCATTATACCATAATTCTCAATATTTTTTTAGTTTTAGAAACTTATCCAGGCCTTTTTTAAGCTTTTCAATGAACTTGCCATTACCACATCTGCCGGAAGACAGTTCCACACTTTCAATTCACTCACCGTTCTCACTGTAAAGAAACCTTCCTAACCTGAAGTGAACCCCTCTTTTCTTCCAACCTTAGAGGATGTCCACGTGTCCTCTGATATGACCTATTAGTGAACAATGCACCAATAGTTCATTGTATGGCCCATTAATATATTTGTATAAGGTAATCATGTCCCCATGCAACTGCGCTTCTCCAATGTAAACAGCCCTAACTTGTCTAATCTGCCTGCATATTCGAGCCCCTCCATTCCCCTTATTATTTAGTTGCCCTTGTCTGAACTGCCTCAATTTCCAAGATGTCCCTTTTGTATATGGGATCCAAAACTGCACCGCATATTCCAAATGAGGCCTTACCAGTGCCTTGTAAAGAGGGAGAATAATATTTTTCTCTCTTGAATCTATTCCCCCTTTTAACAAGACAATATCTTGCTAGCTCTAGCCCTTGCTACCTGGCATTGTTTGCTATGGCTAATTCTGTTATCTACCAGAACCCCCAAATCTTTTTCCATTATAGATGCACTTAACACGAGTTATTTATGGTGTAGGGGGCCCAGGGATTATTAAATCCCAACTGCATCACCTTACATTTATCAACATTGAATCTCATCTGCCATTCTGCTGCCCATTTTGATAATCTATCTAGGTCTGCTTGCAGCACTTGCACATCATTGGAAGTTCCAAAGCTCTGCATAGTTTAGTGTCATCAGCAAATACTGAGACCTTGCTCTCAATGCCCTCTTCTAATCATTTATAAACAGATTAAACAGAAGCGGCCCCAGTACAGAACCCTGAGGACTGCGCTTAGAACTTTAGCCCACATAGATGTAGCTCCATTACCACCACTCTCTGTTTGCGGTCCAATAACCAGTACTCTATCCATGAACAAATGTTTTCTTCAAGGCCAACAGTCCTCAGTTTATACATTAGTCGCTTATGTGGCACAGTATCAAAAGCTTTTGCAAAATCCAATATACCACATCCAATGCTGTGCCTGAATCTAGCTTCTTACTCACTTCTTCATAAAAACCAATTAATTTGTCTGGCATGATCTATTTCTCATAAATCCATGCTGACTACTACTAATAATGATGATCACTGGAAACAAAGTCAAGGATATGATCCCTTACCAGGTTTCCATCACCTACCCTACCACTGATGTTAGGATTACAGGTCTATAGTTACTAGGCTGTGAACGATTACCTTTTTTGAATATTGTATTACATTGGCTTTTTTTCCAATCCAGCGGCACATCCCAGACAAAGCGAATCTGAAAAGATGAGAACACAGTGGTCTAGATAGACTGAACTAAGCTCCTTTAAAATCCGGATGCAATCCATCTGGTCCTGGCGCTTATTGATATTAACCTTGTCTTTGTTTCCGTACCATATCCTCTGTTATCCAATGTGAAAACTCTTCATTTCTTCCCTGCATATTATTCAATCCCTATGTAAGGACAAGGATTCTCAACAGTAAAAACCGATGTAAAAAAAACAGTTTAGCAGATAGCCTTTTCGGCATCCTCTACTACTACCCACCTCAGCTCCATTATTTAATGGTCCCACATTCTCAGTCCTCATCTTTTTACCATTTATACTTAAAAACTTTTTGGGGGTTGGACTTGCTTTGTTCGGCAATCCGTATTCATTTTCTATTGCTAGATTAATTACTTTCTTGCACTCTTTATTAAGCTTTTGTACTCCTGTAAGCCTGTTCTGTGCCTTCTGTTTTCAAAATTTTAAAAGCTTTTTTCTTTTTTTCCATCTCCCTTTTTAACTGTAGCATTAAGCCATGCAGGACTGGATCTAATTTTTTTACACTTGTTACCTAAAGGTACCGATTTAAAATGTAATAGTTTAATATCCCTTTAAAAGTGGTCCACATCTGCTCAGTATCTTTACCTAGAAACAGTTCCCCTAGTCTATGAGCAGGAGCGATTCCTTTAACAGCATAAATTAGCTTTCCTAAAGTTAAAAGTTTTTGTTAAGCCAGTTGCACTTTAGTTTTTGCAACCTATAATAAATGACACTATATCATGGTCACTATTCCCTAAGCTTCCCTTACCCTCATCTCCAAAATGAGCTCAGTTATTAGATATCACCAGATCCAACAACACATTCTGTCTAGTAGGAACTTCTACCATCTGTGAAAGAAAATGCCATAATAGAAATTTAAGTACTTTATATCTTTTGAGGTGCTGGGCAGTTCCCTTACTCCAATCTATGTCAGGGTAGTTAAAATCCCCATGACCAAAACATGCCCCATACACAGCCTTCGCCACCTGCATATGGAGATTCATTTCCACCTCCTCCCCGCATTTGGCGGCTTATAACTACTCCACAATTAATTTACCTACCTTCTTGCTTCCTGTACACAGTTCCACCACTAATGTTTCTTGCTCGCGTATCATTTACTCCCCCATCTATTCCATCTTTTAAATTGGCTTCAATTCTTTCTTTACATACATACATACTCCTCCTCCTTTCTTATTAACTCTGTCATGTCTAAATAAGGAGTATCCTTCAATATTTACTGTCCAGTCGTGTGAATCATTAGCCATGATTCTGCTATACCAATTACATCATACCTTTCCTTTAAAGTTATTTTTCAAGTTCGCCGTTTTTTCCAGCCAGACTTCTTGCATTTGTAAACATACATTTTAGTATCAATTGATTTACTTCCATACATGGTCGTACATGCCTCCTTATCCTCTATGCTCCCCCCTCCCCCTCTCCTCCCTCCGTTGTGTTAATAGCCCCCTGATCCCAACTTCTCTATCTACACCCGTGTAGTTCAACGCTCCCTCCCCCCCCATACCTAGTTTAAAATCTCCTCCAACCCCCTAGCCATCTTCTCCCCCAAAACAGCTGCACCATCACCATTGGGGTGCAATCCATCTCTACTAAAGAGCCTGTAGCCAACAGAAAAATCAGCCCAGTTCTCTAAAACCCAAACCCCATCTCCTTACACTCACCACCTCTTAGCCATGCATTTATACTCCTGAGCTCCCGTTGTCTCCCTACGTAGCACGTGGCTGCGGTAGTATTTCTGAAATCACTACCCTGGAGGTCCTTGCTTTTAACTTGGCCCCTATTCTCGGAAATCATTTTTAAGGACCTCACCTACACCTCTAACTTTGTCATTGGCACCAATGTGAACCAAGACCGCCGGGTCACTCCCCGCCCCCACCCAATAATCTTCTACACAGATCCACCACATGTCGAACCCTAGCACCTGGCAGACAACACACTGTTCGGCATGCAGGGTCTTGGCGACAGATTACCCTATCTACCCTTCTAATAATGGAGTCCCCTACCACTACCACCTGCCTATCCTTCCTAGCCCCCAGTTCCCCCTCCCTTGTATTGGAGATGGCCGTCCCCTGGGTGCTCAAGGGAAAGGCCCGCTCCATACATGCTACTTCCGAGCCATCGTCCTCCACATCTTCACCTAAATGGCAAATCTGTTGGGATCGACCAACTGGGAAGAAGCGCCCCTATCCTTCCTTCCCCTACTTCCCCTGGTGACCCTTACAAATCTATCTTCCTTTACCACCTATCTGCCCCATCTCCACCCTCCAGTTTACTGGCCCCTGCCAGTACCTGCATTTCCCCCCAGATTTGCCAAGCCCTGCAATGCTGCAAGTTTACCCTTTATTTGCTGACCTCAGATTCCAAATGGGCAACCCACTCACATCTGACACATACATAGGTCCCTTGGGGGCCTGCTCCAAGATCCCATACATGCAGCAGGAGCACCATTGCGCGGCCCCAACAAAACTGTCCATACTAACAGCAATACACACCAGACACAGCAATACACACCAGAGAATAGCAGTGTTGTTCTTAAAACGCTTTCTTGTTCTAAACGCTTCGTTTCTTAATGCTTTCTTCCCCTTTAAAAACAGACAAATCCCTTTAAACAAAATCGCTCAAGAGCTGATCGCTCTGGAGAAATGACTTAATGAGGTTCAAACCAAAGAGCCAACAGCCCTCAGCCAATTTAAACCAATTAGCTACACCCCCATCCAATCAAGAAAGAAAAAAAATGCCTTTCCTTGTCTCTTACCAACCTCCGCTCTACAGGTAACAGTGCTTTTTAAACACCAGTATTTGTTTAGTAACCCAGTGCTTTGAGTTTACTCAAACATTCCTACTACCTTATTCAAGCAGTAAGTAGTAAAAAAAACCAAAAACACACCATTGATTAATACTTACACAGGCACAATCCTAGAAAAAATAGTGTTAGGTTAGTACATTTACTAGGCTGCAAACCACAGTTAATAAACGCTTTTGTTTCTTAACGCTTTCTCTCCCCTTTAAAAACAACAAATCCCTTTAAAACAGAAAATCCCTTTGAAAGAAAATCGCTCAAGAGCCGATCGCTCTGGAGAAATGACTTAAATGAGGTTCAAATATAAATATAAGAATTTTTAGATTGGATATCTAAAGAAATAGGGGACAGATCTACAAAAAAATGATACAGTGGTTGGTGGAAGAATTTTAGTTTCCAGTTATGGTCAATTTAAAATAACCAATTTTTAGTATAGATGCCATTTAAAGCAGAGTGATAAGTGTTATCTGATGTCACCCACTACATTAAATAGGGGCAGCCTATAAACAAAGAATGCTACTATCAACGTACCTGATGGGTAGCAGTGACACAATTTGTACAAACATTGAAACTGAAACTGTAAAGTACCCGGATGAGACCATATTAGCCATATGTCAGTTAAAGAAGAGCGGTGCATTTGTACTGATTGACTTACTACTACTATTTTTTACTATGAAGGCCTCCCATTCCTTTTCAGGGGTTCTCAAAAATTGGGCAGCCGTTGTTTAATGTACCAGGCGACTGACGGATATGCATAAGTATCTCTCTAAATTAACTGACATGCAGTTACAGGGTATCTCCACCCCAACCACAAAATGGATATAAGGTAAGTAACCCTCCAAACCTTAAACACTATTTAAAAAAAGTTAAATCAGCCATTAAATGTATTTACCTGACTTTGTTCCCTTGGTCACGGTCTCTTCTGCTACTTCCTTGAGCAGAAGGGGCCAGACTGGCAGCCGCATCACAGGCTGTTTTTTGTTTTTTTTTAAGATCTGTTTAAGGTTGAAGAGGTTGACTTACCTTATAATAGGTTTATTTTCCTACAAAGAACATTGCATCTTCAAAGGATCCGAAAGAGGCAGGGGGGAAACTCCACTGTGCATGTCAGAGTCCTCTTAGAGGACCAGAAAGTGTCAGGAGGATTACAGACAGGCTCCTACTCTTCATTTTTTTCATCATGCCTGCAGGACAACCATAAGGAGCAAGGTAAGGTAAGGATTTTTAAACACTACACAGTGGGCAAATTTTAGATGGGGGATGGGCATGCCTTTAATATGGTTTATTCTAAGTACTTATCGTTTGTTTAAGGGGGGAAAGGCAGAGAGACTGTTATTTTCAAAGTTAGTGCAGTGGAACTTAAGTTTATAAAAAGTCACTTGGTTAAATAGCTGAGTGACTTTTTTTATAAGGAAATACTTTACTGCAGAGCCTTATGTATTATATTTCTGGTGCCCTCACTGCAAGTAAAAAAAAGATGTGAATAAATGGATGTGCATGGTGATGGTCCACAATTGTACACTAGTAAGGTTGCAAACATAGTGGTTCATTTTAAGATCTTAAGCCTAGTGGCCCATTCGTAAATAATGGGGTTAGCATGTTCCAATCTTTAAATACTGTGGTTGTTAATTATTGCCCATATAAGAGCAGGCTTTTTCTGGAGGTTATTAATGAATGTATTTTTATATATTTGCTTTTGGCATTTACTGAGACAGATTTCTGTTATGGGCAAAAATCTCTTTACCGTAAACCCCACTGAAAGAGGATAAAAAATAATGGGGTTGAACCTGTTGACAATAATCATATTCCGGTACTCTGAATCCCCCCATTCTGCTGGTACCCAGCTACCTTCTGTTTATCCCTTTGGAAGGTGTATGTTTTTGATTATCTACCCAGTATTGCAATGGCACAAATAGTCCCTTGTCACCTTTATGGCTTTTTACTTTTTTTTTCCTGGTACCAGTATTAGCATGAACTGAAATTGTATATATCATACGAGTCTCATGTATAGGTTAACCCCTTTAGGTAGCTGCTCTCCCCAATTCGGCCCAGTGTGCTAAGCATCTATTTAGACAGGAAGGAACAAGGATACATAGGACAAATTTTACTATACTGAGGTGTAACCAGAGTGATGTTTTGCATTTTGTTGGGGTGACAATTATTAGGTAGTGCACCAATTACACAACTGCCCATGAGAACATTGATGAGGGGGAGGCAAGTATTTAGGTAGTGCACTGAATACACAACTGCCCATGAGAACATTGATGAGGGGGAGGCAAGTATTTAGGTAGTGCACCAATTACACAACTGCCCACGCGAACATTGATGAGGGGAGGCAAGTATTTAGGTAGTGCACTGAATCACAACTGCCCATGAGAACATGGATGAGGGGAGGCAAGTATTTAGGTAGTGCACCAATTACACAACTGCCCACGCGAACATTGATGAGGGGGAGGCAAGTATTTAGGTAGTGCACTGAATACACAACTGCCCATGAGAACATTGATGAGGGGGTGACAAGTATTTAGGTAGTGCACTGAATACACAACTGCCCACCGAACATTGATAGGGGAGGGAAGTATTTTAGGTAGTGCACCAATTCCACAACTGCCATGAGAACATTGAGGGGGGAGGCAAGTATTTGGGTAGTGCACCAATTACACAACTGCCCACGCGAACATTGATGAGGGGAGGCAAGTATTTAGGTAGTGCACTGAATACACAACTGCCCACGCGAACATTGATGAGGGGGAGGCAAGTATTTAGGTAGTGCACTGAATACACAACTGCCCACCGAACATTGATGAGGGGGAGGCAAGTATTTAGGTAGTGCACTGAATACACAACTGCCCACGCGAACATTGATGAGGGGAGGCAAGTATTTAGGTAGTGCACCAATTACACAACTGCCCATGAGAACATTGATGAGAGGGAGGCAAGTATTTAGGTAGTGCACTGAATACACAACTGCCCACGCGAACACTGATGAGGGGGTGACAAGTATTTAGGTAGTGCACTGAATACACAACTGCCCATGAGAACATTGATGAGGGGGTGACAAGTATTTAGGTAGTGCACTGAATACACAACAGCCCACGTGAACATTGATGAGGGGGAGGCAAGTATTTAGGTAGTGCACCAATTACACAACTGCCCATGAGAACATTGATGAGGGGAGGCAAGTATTTAGGTAGTGCACTGAATACACAACTGCCCACGCGAACATTGATGAGGGGGAGGCAAGTATTTAGGTAGTGCACTGAATACACAACTGCCCTGAGAACATTGATGAGGGGGAGGCAAGTATTTAGGTAGTGCACCAATTACACAACTGCCCACGCGAACATTGATGGGGAGGCAAGTATTTAGGTAGTGCACTAATACACAACTGCCCATGAGAACATTGATGAGGGGTGACAATATTTAGGTAGTGCACTGAATACACACTGCCCGCGAACATGATGGGGGGGAGGCAAGTATTTAGTAGTGCACCAATTACACAACTGCCCATGAGAACATTGATGAGGGGGAGGCAAGTATTTAGGTAGTGCACCAATTACACAACTGCCCACGCGAACATTGATGAGGGGGAGGCAAGTATTTAGGTAGTGCACTGAATACACAACTGCCCATGAGAACATTGATGAGGGGAGGCAAGTATTTAGGTAGTGCACCAATTACACAACTGCCCATGAGAACATTGATGAGGGGGAGGCAAGTATTTAGGTAGTGCACTGAATACACAACTGCCCACGCGAACACTGATGAGGGGGTGACAAGTATTTAGGTAGTGCACTGAATACACAACTGCCCATGAGAACATTGATGAGGGGGTGACAAGTATTTAGGTAGTGCCTGAATACACAACTGCCCACGCGAACATTGATGAGGGGGAGGCAAGTATTTAGGTAGTGCACCAATTACACAAATGCCCATGAGAACATTGATGAGGGGCAAGTATTTAGGTAGTGCACAATACACAACTGCCCATGAAAACATTATGAGGGGAGCAAGTATTTAGGTAGTGCACCAATTACACAACTGCCCATGAGAACATTGATGAGGGGGAGGCAAGTATTTAGCTAGTGCACCAATTACACAACTGCCCACGCGAACATTGATGAGGGGGAGGCAAGTATTTAGGTAGTGCACTGAATACACAACTGCCCATGAGAACATTGATGAGGGGGTGACAAGTATTTAGGTAGTGCACTGAATACACAACTGCCCACGCGAACATTGATGAGGGCGAGGCAAGATTTATTAGTGCACCAATTACACAACTGCCCATGAGACATTGATGAGGGGGAGGCAAGTATTAGGTAGTGCACCAATACACAACTGCCCACGCGAACATTGATGAGGGGAGGCAAGTATTTAGGTAGTGCACTGAATACACAACTGCCCACGCGAACATTGGAGGGGAGGCAAGTATTTAGGTAGTGCACTGAATCACACACTGCCCACGCGAACATTGATGAGGGGAGGCAAGTATTTAGGTAGTGCACTGAATACACAACTGCCCACGCGAACATTGATGAGGGGGAGGCAAGTATTTAGGTAGTGCACCAATTACACAACTGCCCATGAGAACATTGAGTGAGGGGAGGCAAGTATTTAGTAGTGCACTGAATACACACTGCCCATGAGAACATTGATGAGGGGGTGACAAGTATTTAGGTAGTGCACTGAATACACAACTGCCCACGTGAACATTGATGAGTGGGAGGCAAGTATTTAGGTAGTGCACCAATTACACAACTGCCCATGAGAACATTGATGAGGGGGAGGCAAGTATTTAGGTAGTGCACTGAATACACAACTGCCCATGAGAACATTGATGAGGGGGTGACAAGTATTAGGTAGTGCACTGAATACACAACTGCCCACGCGAACATTGATGAGGGGGAGGCAAGTATTTAGGTAGTGCACCAATTACACAACTGCCCATGAGAACATTGATGAGGGGGAGGCAAGTATTTAGGTAGTGCACCAATTACACAACTGCCCACGCGAACATTGATGAGGGGGAGGCAAGTATTTAGGTAGTGCACTGAATACACAACTGCCCACGCGAACATTGATGAGGGGGAGGCAAGTATTTAGGTATGCACTAATACACAACTGCCCACGCGAACATTGATGAGGGGAGGCAGTATTTAGGTAGTCACTGAATACACAACTGCCCACGCGAACATTGATGAGGGGGAGGCAATTATTAGGTAGTGCACCAATTACACAACTGCCCATGAGAACATTGATGAGAGGGAGGCAAGTATTTAGGTAGTGCACTGAATACACAACTGCCCACGCGAACACTGATGAGGGGGTGACAAGTATTTAGGTAGTGCACTGAATACACAACTGCCCATGAGAACATTGATGAGGGGTGACAAGTATTTAGGTAGTGCACTGAATACACAACTGCCCACGTGAACATTGATGAGGGGGAGGCAAGTATTTAGGTAGTGCACCAATTACACAACTGCCCATGAGAACATTGATGAGGGGGAGGCAAGTATTTAGCTAGTGCACCAATTACACAACTGCCCATGAGAACATTGATGAGGGGGAGGCAAGTATTTAGGTAGTGCACTGAATACACACTGCCCATGAGAACATTGATGAGGGGTGACAAGATTTAGGTAGTGCACTGAATACACAACTGCCCACGCGAACATTGATGAGGGGGACAGTATTTAGGTAGTGCACCAATTACACAACGCCCATGAGAACATTAATGAGGGGGAGGCAAGTATTTAGGTAGTGCACCAATTACACAACTGCCCAGCGAACATTGATGAGGGGGGCAAGTATTTAGGTAGTGCACTGAATACACAACTGCCCACGCAACATTGATGAGGGGGAGGCAGTATTTAGGTAGTGCACTGAATACACAACTGCCCACGCGAACATTGATGAGGGGGAGGCAAGTATTAGTAGTGCACTGAATACCAACTGCCCACGCAACATTGATGAGGGGGAGGCAAGTATTTAGGTAGTGCACCAATTACACAACTGCCCATGAGAACATTGATGAGAGGGAGGCAAGTATTTAGGTAGTGCACTGAATACACAACTGCCCACGCGAACACTGATGAGGGGGTGACAAGTATTTAGGTAGTGCACTGAATACACAACTGCCCATGAGAACATTGATGAGGGGGTGCACAGTATTTAGGTAGTGCACTGAATACACAACTGCCCACGTGAACATTGATGAGGGGGAGGCAGTATTTAGGTAGTGCACCAATTACACAACTGCCCATGAGAACATTGATGAGGGGGAGCAAGTATTTAGCTAGTGCACCAATTCAACAACTCCCCATGAGAACATTGATGAGGGGGAGGCAAGTATTTAGGTAGTGCACCAATTACACAACTGCCCACGCGAACATTGATGAGGGGGAGCAAGTATTTGGTAGTGCACAAATACACAACTGCCATGAAGACACCTTCAGATCCCCCCCCCCCCTTTTGGAAATCCTGGGCTTGCCCCATGGTATTTATAAATGATTTAGGGCACGGCCACACGGCAACGCAAATGCAATGCAAACACACGCGATTTCATTGCGTTTGTGCATGCAGTTTTCATTAACTATTGATGCGATTTAAATGCGGAACACAATCGAAATCGCAACGCACACAAAAATGCGCGTTTTCAGTGCATTGCCGTGTTTTTCAATATAGAAACCGCAAGCGTAAACGCAAAAAAAGCTCAGCAGTGTGGCCTAGCCCTCATAGAAGATTTTTCAAACATTTTTATTGCAATTTACCGCATGTAAACTACCGATGTTATTTTCCAATCTGCATCTGGTGGGTTTTTTTTCTTTCTTCTTCCAGCATTGAACAAAATTAAATGTGCTGAATAATTTTTTTGATAATTTGACTTCTAATTTTTTATAGGTCCAGGAGAAAGTGGCCTGTGAAACTTCTAAACCACAGCTGGGAATAAGTGTAACCAATCAGTAGTGAGAACCCTTTGGACATCCAGCAACCCCTGAAGGCATTGCAGTTTTCTCACATGTTTTATTATAGTTCTCACACAACATGTTTGGACACTCGTTTTTTTTCAAGTGTGTTTATAATATTAATATTTCAAACAAATCCTTTGTTTTTATCCCTGGAACTAATCTGCAAGAGAATAAAAGGGCAATTGTCTGCTAGTATAGGAAACGAGCAGGATAAAACCCTTTCTGTCATTGGCTGATGAATGGACCAAATAATGAAGTGGGGGACCTGTCCCTGTAGCTATGCTTTAACCCTGACAGGTCCCATCTGCACTATAGTAGAAACCCTGTTTTTCTCTGGTTTTTTTTTTGTTGTTTGTTTGTTTGTTAATCCAGTGTCTGAGAGCTTTGTATTACATTAAGGGGATCATGTTTACATTAAGGAAATATTAACTCAAACATAACTGTTTCAGATAATTCCCATTAAATAACATAAACGTCTATAGTCATTTACAAATGTTAATGAGATTGTGTGTGCTTCTTCACTTCCAATGCTACAGCTGGAAACACCTAATTGCAAACCTCATCTGGCCCACCCTGTAAAGACTAAATCTAGGTCCACACACTAACGATAAACCCCGATACCGGTTTTCTGCCGCGGCCGAGGGAAACACACAGTGAAACACTGGGACTGTGTGTAGGCAGATCCTGTCTGTCATTTTCAAAAGTCTGTAGTGTGTGCACCCAACTTAAGACTGAGGCCACATTGTCCCTGGTATACAAGAGCACATTGCAGTGCGCACATATCTCCTGATTTCTCAATTGGAGCGCATGGCAAAAAAAGTCGCACACTACTAAGGCCACATTCATTGGGCCACACTAGTGTGCGCTAAAAGCGCGATCAGATCGTGCATAAAACGCACAGGGTGGCCTAGCCCCAACACAAAATGCAGAGGATCGTGTGAAACACTAACATATTTAGCTTCACTTTGTAAAGTCACCATTACATGAAAAATCACTTTAGAAACCTATGTTTATACATCCAATCCGTAAACTTTAAGTAGAATACAGCACGTTGCAAAAAAATGGTCTAGGAAATGTGAGACACTTTAACATTGTTTATTCTGTATACTTTGCCTTTAGAGAACCTACCCAGTGTTATACAGAACACCACTGCTGGAGATGCACATAGATGCAGGAAGTCCAAGTTTCATTCTTTTCTACTTTCACAGACCATAAGATGCTCCTTCTAGCAATGTACAGTTAAAATGAGGCTGAAACCTAAATACTGTTTGTATTTCATACAAACAATGACTAATGTAAACACTGTTGGTAAATCTGAAGTGCTGAGAAAGCATGATGGAACTGAGAACTATGGCCTCTGTTTTGATATTTACAGAAATATATACACATTAAATTAAAATATGTTACTTATACACGATTCTCTGTACAACTCATTTATTAATTTCTGGCAGGATTAGCAGAAACAATCAAACGGCTAGGAGAAGATATGAGAACCTTGCCGCTCTTGTGTGCTTAACTTAGAAACTAGGGAGTGTGGGTGCAATTGTGGAGGCTGTGAAGGAATGAAAAGATGGCTAGAATGATGGCATTACAGTGTTGGCATTTGTGCTTTTAGCATTATAAGTATGCATTTAAAGAGTAGACCTTGGAATCTGACACAATTACATCAGATATTTTATATCTATCCATTTACAATTCAATTTAGCAGTGGATTTGGCCTTTTAATTCTTTTTGAACAATAAACACTAGTGGTTTTTCTATCATTAATACTGGAATTTTGGTCCTTATCAAGTAAATCCAATGGTATGGAGTGGTGATTCTTTTTTCCTTATAGGGATATCCAATTATTAATTTATAATCCAGTGGTTGACTAGAAAGCACTTTGGCTTTCACATGATGTCCACAAAAATTCCAAGGGTTCCCATAGCTTTCTGGAAGGACTGACGACTTCCAGTCAGTTCAGGGGGGACATTGCCAAGCTCACGGACTGGAGGTCCACCTGGTGGTCCACTTGTGCCATACACCTTGGTTCCAATCTTTGGTAGACTGTAAAGAGGGGGGACTCCAGGAGACCATGGGAGTGGTGACTGCTGCGTTGACTACGAGGCTCCGTGGCACTGAGCTGTGACTATGGTGGCTGTGCTGACTTAAGGCCTCTCATTTTTGCTGCTTCCGCTGTGTGGTGCACGGTCGGACCCACTGCCACTACCTGTGGATTTTCTGTCCTTGTCTCGGCCAGAAGACCTTCTTCCATCTCGCTTGCTCCGACTAGAGCCACTGCTTTTACGTGCCTGTGGGTATAGAAATGTTAAAGAGATTTTAGTTAACATGAATTAACAAATATAATGTTTTTCAATATATCTTAAAGGAAGCTTTGTTTATTGTTCTACAACCAGGAAATATAGGCATTAAATATATAAAGACATGAAAAAATATATGGCTTGAAGTGACATATTGTGCCAATTTAAAGAACCATTATTGAATACTATACTTCTCCAGCTATGACTGTACTATTTTTTTTCATTGGTCTGTCTCCTATTCCTCTAGATAGAAGGAGGAGAAGTTAGGAGTGAGAAGGGGATTATTTGCCGAGCAAAACCAGACCTGTATGAAGGCATGCAGCAACACCCCCACACACACTTCTGAGTAAGGGATATGTCCTTGTTTATATATTAGGATGAGGCAAAGTCATTTTCAGTATAGTTCCCCTTAATATACGTCTCAAACCATTAAAAACTATATAATGAATTTTCAATACACAAAAAAAGAACCTAAAACTACTGAACTGTAATTTATTTAAACTTCATTATGAGAGTTCAGTTACAGTAGCTGGAACAATTTACAATGGAGGGGTCAATATAATAAAATACAACAAATATTACAACATTATAACTACAGTTTGTCTTATGTTAGGAGGAGGTAATAAGTTTGAGCTCAAACAGCATGAAGATTATCTATAGGTTCCCACCTTGTACTTCAATAGCTGCTTTCCAGTTACTCCATCGCGGGAGCAAGGTAAGGTACGGATTGTTGTGGAGTTTAATCCCCAATGGAATTACCAGTGATGGCAAACCTTTTAGTGGCCGAGTGCCCAAACAGGGGCGTGCTTAGGGGGGATTCCTGGTGCCTGGAACCCCCATTTCTGTGTGCTCAGTGCAGTCTGCTATTCTACCTCTCCTGGTGTCCATAAACTGTTACATACTGTGAGATGTTACATAGATTTGTACATAGATTGTTACATTGTCAATTGAGCTGTGAGTGAGAGCGCATTGTTTGTTTCAAAATGTATCCAGTCTGCCCTGTGATTGACAGCAGCATAGAGATCTTTATTAACATTAACCCGTGCAGCTGCCCGATGGTGATTGCTGAGACTGGATATATATACAGTACTGACGACTTACTACCACTGTGATGGAGTGTGTGGGCTGGAATAGGGACATTAGGAAATCCCGGAGGTGGTTGTATAGCTGATTGTCAACACTGCTTTAAAATATATATATTTTAATGCATTTTTATATATATAAAAAAGTATAGCGGTATAGAGAACTCCCAAAGGACTTTATATAATTTTAAAGAGGCCTGTTGACCACTAATAAATTCATAAAGTCCTTTGGGAGTGCTATATACCTTTATACTTTTGCTTATTGCATCCTGTACCGGCACCCAGGCTATTTTTATATCTGGCAGGATATTATACATATATATATATATATATATATAATATATAGTTCAAATTTCAAATATAATTCCCGGGCACACTGTTGTCTTGTGAAAACCAATCACTCTTTATTCAACTTTTCGACGTCTCGTCCGAATCAGCTGCTGTGCAGGGAAGCAGAATGATCCATAGGTTAAATACACTAACACCAAAGGGGCTAAATACGCAATTTTCTTTTAAGTGTTTCCTAATGAATTTTTATGATATCTATAAATGTAACTTGGACTATATACTGTGAGAAATGGGTGATAAAAAAGTGAGATGGAGGGGGGATAAGGGGCGTGGGCAGCGACCAACAGATTAGAGCGAGATGTAATATCACAAGCAGGCTATTAACTGCCAGCATAGTAAGGAGGATGGGTACAGAGATGGCTGTATTTATTTGGGTGGGAGGGTGTCTTGATTAGGGGGTAGAGAGATGGCTGTATATATTTGGGTGTAAGGGTATCTGGTGTAAGGGGTACAGAGATGGCTGTATTTATTTGGGTGGGAGGGTGTCTGGTGTAGGGGGTACAGAGATGGCTGTATTTATTTGGGTGGGAGGGTGTCTGGT